>JAQFYC010005160.1:0-15133 GCA_034694165.1 Tomocerus mixtus
CACGGACGCACGGACGGACGCACGGACAGACATTGCGATTACATAAGCCAGCCTCGCACACTCGGGCGGGCTAAAATAAACAATGATACTTAACTGTTAATGTTGAGACACCTCGCTCACATCATACAAACAGTTAGAATCAGTGTCTAATTATTTTTGCTTATTGCTTATTAGTTTAAATCTATCTGACTGTAAATTTTTTCTTCATGTACCTATAGATACCTACATATTCATGCGTTTTATTAACTTTAATCCTTAAACTATTCTCAATACAGTCTGTATAATCAAAAGGAGGACAATTAAATTTGTACATTAAGCACTGCTACTAATCTTATCGCTGTCACTCTCTTAGATTGTTAAAGTAGAATTTTTAAAATTTTAAACAGCAAGCTATTTCATGCAAAAATATTAATGCACACACATAGAGAAGTTTATTATTAGCCCTCATGATCTCATGAATATGAATATTAACACAAGGGAATGCTGTAAGTTGTAATAATGAATTGAATTTGAATTGAACAACATCATTAGTTGGTAACTGTGATGCAAAAAATTGCATTTTGCAAAATCACAGTCTGTCTATCCAAGTCCAACGGACCAGACTAAACATAAGTTAAAGTTTGAGATTCAATTTAGCCATATTCTCGCATAAAATTATTTATGGATGATGATAACGCAAGTGCTAAGTAGGCAACATAATGGAAATGGAATGTCCATAACGCAATACCCAGAAAAATGATTATTAAAAGTTCTTTACAATCAAATCAGTGATTGGATTAGTACAGTAGTAAAGTTAAATTCCCATCAAAACACATTAACCAGCAGTTGAGTTCAGTTTTGCTGTCAAGTCAAGTAAATACATTAAATAGCTTACTTTGTGCTTGCGTCTCATTACTAGTACCTATAAGTATGTGCTATGTATATACCTAACCTACATTATAGTATTTATCTATGCATGCATATGTACGATACGGCTGCAAATAAAATTGCATTGTATTACATCACACTTACTTCTATTACATTCTAGTACACAGTTACGAAGAATAGAATCAATGAGGAAGTTACATAAGTTGCTCAAGCCAGAGAAGTCAAGTCAAATCAAGCCGAGCCAAAGCCAAGCGAAGTCATAGTTATAGTTCTATCTTCTGTATCTGTAGTCTTGACTTGACTTGACGGAATCAATTATCCACATGTGCTAAAAACTATCTTCTAAATTGACGTCTCGCATGAATCCCAACATTTTATTACCTTTGTAGATTGTAGTATTCCTGCTGTGCGCAAACGAATCTCATATAACCACCAAACCAAGTAATAAATTGTAATGCTCTATGTACTCGTCTATGAAATACAACATCCAAAGAAATAAAATGAACCATCACATCACATGCATAAATTATTTAACTCCTACAATAGCTAAATACTACTATGTACTATTACATACAGCACAAACACAAAGTGAGTTAGTTAGCCAAGCCAAGCCAAGTCAGCTAAGGCTATAAGCATACTTATATCTAATCAAACTGATGGAAAGAGTCATTCGCTCCCCATAAGAGTCATCATTAAGTCACTTTGCTGATATTTCTTTGTCAATCATTTCACCAAAGGACTACAAGAGTTGCACTTGCACAAATACTGCACTAAACTAATTCTAAGTGCCATGATTTAGAAAATAATTTTATTGTCAAAATTACACTTTTATGGATTTATTATGCAGAAGAATGCATAGTGCCAATTTTTTGCAATGTATTATAGGGAATATTTAGCAATATTGCACAATACTACCAAAAAGGTTCTTACGTATGTAAGGTACATTGAATAAATATAACATAACATAAATTACTACCTTAACAGATGCTTCACTTTGCCTAGCCTTGTGGTAGCCCTAAATGCTTATCTTTCCTTGGTGTGTGTGGTGTAACTCATTGTCAGGTATTTAAGTTATTTCTCTAAAGTTGAGTCTTTCTCTTCATCTTTGCATATTACAACATAAAAGATTTTCAATAACTTACTTAAATATAGCTCATCAGATTACCAACTTGTAATATACTTACATACGTATTAGTATATGACATGGAATCAGGGGCATAGTTGATGTACACACAAATTTGCTAAAAACAAGGAAATATTGGTATGGTGTAAGCAAATTATTGGTTTGTTACATATTTCGCACTTTTTTGGCATCATTCGAAATTGGCAACAGTAAAAAATGTGATTCCTTACACTCTGAACCCTGGCCCTGCCAAAATAACTATTCACTGTCATTCTAAACCTGTATTGCTTTTTGGGCTTAAACAATCATGAAGATATTTATTATACGTATTGGCATGCGTTATATGCGTTACATGCATGCATTATGCAATACCTACATCACTTGCGTACCAAAGCAGACGTCCCTAATTAAATGACACGCACCGAGATTCCAATTGTACTCATGCCATCACACCATCCAATCTTAAATCTATGAACCTCTGGCAGTGTGCTGAAAGTTACCCTTCATTTGTCTTGATTGCTTCATTATTTGCACCATAGCTTGATGAGTGCAGAAATTCTGATTGAAATTCAAAAAACAAATTATGCGTAGTGTGAGATTTTTTCAATTTGAGTGTTCGTTTCTCCATAAATATCACTTAAGCATTTAGTAATAAGACGTTATAATCTACAATATTTTGGCATACCTAAATGGTGAAGTGAATATGCAAATTATTCAACAGAAACTATTGCATTGCAATTGTTTATAGTTATGTTTTACAATAGTTAGCTAGAATTAGAAGGTAGAACAGATTGGATGAGCAGGGGGAATGCCATAAATACGGAGATTACTACGATAACCAATACTAATGCGTGTTCTAGATTTAAAAGGAATGCAAATTGCTGTTGTTGTCAGCATTAACATGGACAAGCAAAGGCAAAGTTGTACTTTACTTATTTATGTACCATATATTTTATGTACTAAGCTATATGTACTTATGTACACTCATTGCTTGAATTGCTGTTCAATGTGATATCGTGTCCTTCGTAATTATCTCTATCTCACCTTTCTTTCCGAAAACGTTTATTTACAGTTTGTTAAACCAAAAGGAGAAGGAGAGAGAATCTTTTTCAAATGTTCACTTTGGGTTACATGCCCACTTGGTCATTGGTGTTATGAAACAAATGCCCTTTTGCTTTAGAGACGAAAGCATTTCAATCCAATTCAGTTATTTCCCAAAGTCAAGTCAATCAAGATGAAAATCTTAAGAATACATATGATATGATATATGATACATATGAAACGTGATCCTCTAGCTACAGCTGTCTGTGAGACGGCAGTAAACTAAACTCAAGCGAAATACAAATAAATTTTGACAATTTAAAAGCGATTTTGTAATATTAATCATAAGGTTGAATTTCGTGGCTTTCCAATTATCAGTACCACATAAACCAAAGATGAAGAGGAGATATTGTTGTTACCGACTGACCGTAAGTGTGACAAAATGCAATGTTTGTGATATGATGGCCAAGATTTTGCGGTCATTAGTCAGCTCACTTAGATAGGTAGTGTATTTACATATTTACATTAAGCTTACACTAGACACTAGATACTAAACTGAAAGAAATTATTTGCTTAGCCTAGATGTCAAAGTCGACTGAATTGAATTGAATGGACGAGAAGACAGAAGAGACGCCGTTTTATAAACACTACCACAAGAAATGTAAAGACAAGCCAAGGCAAAGGAGTTAGAAAGATTATAATCGCAATTTCATGATAACATCACGAATCATATGTAATGTAATGTACACAGCTAATCATACATTATATGAACAAACATTCATTTACTTACAACTTATGTACATTACATCCCTAGTTTTTAAAGAGGGAGATGAGTCAAATTTTAGCTCATAAATTGTGCTACCTACTTTCATATTTCCAAAAGGATAAGTTTCCCTATATAATATTTTCCGCCAAGTACATTGTATACAATTTATTTAGCTTTAAGTAATTTTCTATATACCTAGGCTCTTTGTATTATTTGTCTAAGGCTGCTCTGCAAACCATAGTAAGCACTAATACTCTTAAAAAGTCATAAATAAGATGCGATAATGAAAAGATGCCGCATGAAAGGACACAAAAATTGTTCTATCTGTATAGTGCATAAGTAACTACAAACAAATTCAAATAAAACGAGCATACTTATATGCAGATACATAACTGCAAAAAGCTTGCCTTTAAAATCTGTCACTTAGAAATCTGTCAGATTAGATTAGCCTCAAATCATAATCATTACCTTGTGGTAAGCTTGATGGTCATAATATCTCCGCAGATGGACATCCGATTTTGAAATATTTTATGTATAAAGACAGGGATGCTTCATACAACTCCAATAACAGTTGCGACATATGTAATCGTATGTAAAAGTATAATGCATCTTATTTAAAGAATAACTTGTACGCTTGCTTTTTGTGCCAAGAACAAAAAGAATCAGACAGAAGACACTCTACAAGAGTTAATGTTTTTTGTAGTCATTTTTATTATGGTCCAAGCTCGTGCCTCGTCCTATAGCTTTAGTATGTGAAGATACATTAGCATGTAAATGTAATATTTCTGTGCTACTGATTGTTCATACTGATTTGTTCATGACTACTATATAGAATATCAAATTAAACCTTATGCGCAAGTAAAATAAAATGAGAATGTATTTTATTCTCTGAATACGCAATAAAATATATGATAAGTACAAATAGTTATTGTATAATCGTTTTATTAATTATTTTATACCACCATTACCTTATCTACCTACTTTTTATCAAGATACGTGAATGTAGGATGTAGGTAAGCTATAAACGCTGATAAGCTATAAACTAAATAAAAAGCAAAAAGAAAAAAATGAAAGTTGGGATTGGGACAGAAAAATTACTTCGCAGACAAGCGAAACGGTTCAAAAGTTTAGTAAAGACAAACTCATCAGTAGACTGAAGTGTTATTGATGTAATTATACGAGCATAATGGTCAGGTCAATTGCATCTCCAATTTCAAATCTTACCTAAGTATCCTGGGGTACTATAGGAGTACTTAGAGTCATAATAGTCATTTAACTCGTGTAAATTATGAAAGACCGGTAAAATTGATGGAAGTATAATAAGTTGATAACCAATAATTAATTATTATGAAAATATTGCGTGAATCTATCTTAATAGTATTTGCATAATTGAATGATTAAGAAAATAAACAAACAAAAATGAATGGGGAAAAACTTAAAAGAGTAATCTCGTATGTTTCTTTACTCCTGCTACATTGCTAGAGCTGAGCTTTTTAATATTACCAGTTATTGCGTAATTATGATACATCATTAATATTTCATTATCATATTTGACTAAGGCGACCAAACAGATAGCACTTTAGCAAAACATACAATTTGCAACATCTTCTGTAAATTGCTAACAGCAATTGTGCGTGTTTGCTAGCATTATTCGAGGTGTGCATTCATGTATTTGGTGCAGCACTGTGTTATTAAAGTTATTATCTTTTTAGCAGTAAAGGAAATTGGAAATTGATATTTCCAACAATTAGGTCAATTTGCTCCTACAATTTTTGCAAAATGGCACAGATTAGATTCTTTTATTGAGCTTCCTAACATGATAATGATACATTTTAGAAAATTCGTACTTATTGCTACTCCTTTATGCATCAAAAGGTTTCATTGGAAAAACTATATTATTTACTATTTACAGTTGGAAACATGGAATTCAATCGGATAGAAAGTAACTTATCGTTGAAACATTTTTTATGTAAAACACTGAAAGAACCACTTCATATTTACATTATTGTATCATTTGGCTAAATACAGATAGAAATACGATACAATGTTATGCTTAAAGTTATCGCAAAATTGTGGAAAAGTGACATGTGGACAACCGAACATTATCATGAATACAATACAAACATAATGAAATTAAAAGAGAAATAGGAAAGCATGTATGTGTACATATATATATGTACATTATGTGTGCACAGGTATTCGATTACCTGCATCAATAGAATCAGATTTTAAAGATGTCCAAGCTCAAAAGATAACATAATAGTGTGTGAATAAGTTTGTACATCTGTGAAGGATGGCTACGACGAGTGTGTGTGATATGTTTACTTACACGATCACACAAAAGTTACAAGAAATTAAAAAGTAGGAGTTTCTTATATAATCATATCATCCAAGAAAAAGCTAAATCATCCTTTTTATAACAGCATGTGTGCGAGCAAAGTGTAATGCACACTGTACAGTGTACACTACACCACATAGCATAACTTTAGCCCAACTCACTCTCCTGACTATTAACAATAATTAGGGACATTTAATTCAACTCTTCTTTCAGGAAGCACGTTTTAGAGTCAACTAACTTAATGTATAGTATCCAACGCATGCAAAATGTAAAAAGGAAGTAAAAGAATC
The DNA here is from genome assembly GCA_034694165.1 of Tomocerus mixtus. Lineage (NCBI taxonomy): Eukaryota > Metazoa > Arthropoda > Collembola > Entomobryomorpha > Tomoceridae > Tomocerus > Tomocerus mixtus. The sequence goes on from JAQFYC010005160.1 coordinate 6,426, forward strand.
TTCTGCTGAATACTAATTTCTGGCAAAGTTTTACTGTACCTATATGCAAGAAACTAAGAGTTCATCATATCATATTGTATCAATTTGTATATCTAGTAATTGTTAACAACTTTAGCTACACATACAATACACTTTAAATGTTGTTATGCTATAGGTAATGCGAGACTAGGGAAATTAATGTAAACTTCGGGTCCTAACCCGTAGTTCTGAATCGATTCTTTTCATTTCCATAAAGTTATTTCATATCGTTATCTAGGATATATGCAGGCCAAAATTAGGGCCAAAAGTTTCCTAGTCTCTCAGTGCCCATACAAAACCAATCTTAAATGATGAGATGCATATTATCTAATCTAACTTGAATCTAATCACCTTTATCTGTACAAATAATACAGTACATACATATAAGACAAAATGTAAAATCCCTAAATAATGATATTTATTGTAATTTCAGTGGTAAAAGATTCAGTCCGCACATTACATAATCATTTTTTTCGCCCAAACATTTAATGTTTCCTTTGTTAAGTATAGAAAGCCTGAATACTTTGTCTCTGTGACATCTTTTCAATGCGAAAAGCAGTGTACATTAATAAATGTAATTTTCTTCATGTACATATATTCAGGTATACTACGTACATTCATTTGTAAGAGATATCTTGCTTTGTATTGTAAGTATCTCAATCTCAAATGTTTCTGCGGAGAATATTCAATGAAGACCAGTTTACTACAGTATTAGTAGGTAGTTTTTTTTATTGTTAATTATGTAGAGGTACCTAGTACCTACGTTAAAAAGCATATATTTATCTTAAGTATTAATATCTTTATCTAGTGAGGTCATTTCAATAAATACTTTAGGTATTTAGTTTTGCATAATTATCGTAATTTGACTAGTACCTATGTTGCAATGCTTACATATTAGATCATCGACTTTCTGTCCTCGATAATGAAGGGATTATTGTCACCTTGAGGCTTTTCATCTTGCGCCTCTTCATTTGTACCTAAATCGGTATCATATTCGTCATTATATCTGTCTTTTTCCATTTGTAACTGCCAAGTGTTTTCGGATATAATTTTCGAGTTGTAACTTTTCTGGTGCAGTTTCGTCACCGGGTCAGCTACCAAATCCGACGTTCCTGTCCCGGGGTTTGTGAAGGGCAAATCCAAATCTTCGTCTGAACTAGTTTCATCCGGGTCAAATGCAGTACTAAAACTCGATTTCCAATAATCGCTTGGAATATTTTCCATATGTTGTTCGAAATATGCTTGCGGCATATCGAAACGAATCTTTGCAACAGTTGGGCCTGGAGATTCGCGGAGAGGCTTACTTCCTTTAATTATTGGACTCAACATCTTTGGATCTGTAGCAGGGGAAATGACCTCGGGGGATTCCTCTGCTTCTTCTACCTCTTCGATCTGTTTAGCTTTCTTATCTTTGCCTTTCTTTTGTTTTGTTTTGAATTCACTGGGTTGTTTTCCAGCTTCAAGAATTCTACTTTTGCCCTTTTTGAAGTCCTTATCAGGACGCTTCTTTGGTTTCTGCTCATCATTATTAGCTGGAGCTTGGACGGGCTCAGTTTCTTGTACATTCATATCTTTATCTCCTTCAATTACGCTCCGATTGACCTCCTCGATATTAACTAATGGAACTGGGTCAGTGAGAGTTACAGGGTCATCAGATTTTGCCACAAGGCTTTGTTGAGGTGAAAGCTCTTCAACAAATCGTGATGCCTGCACTGATATGGAGCCCAATCTTGACTTTGTGGTCCCCATCCTTTTCATTCGCTTGTTACTGTGAGGAGATTTATCCTTAATATTAACATTAATAATATCCTTCTTTTTATCTTTTTTTCTCGAATGACCTCTTCTTTGATCATCATCGTCTAAGTGGCTATCTCGGTGCATTTTATGCTTTTCATTGATAAATTTCCTAACAGCATTTTCAGATTCCGATTCTGAATCGTTACTACCCTCCTTTATTCCAGATAATTCCACATGGGGATCGTTATCTTTGTCTCCCTTTTCATCTAATAATCCTAAATCTACTTCTCCACCTTTCAGCTTGAAATTTTCTTGAATTCCAAACAACCTACTCGCAGAGCATGAAGTTCGGAAAAAAGGATCCGGTTGAATTCTCCACATATCATTTTCAATACAATCTTTATAGACATCCTTATCAAGATCAGCAGAATTTGGAATATTTCCAGTAATTGCAAGTGAGAGAGTTTTCTGCTGAAGTCTGTTCAGTTGTTGAATTTTCTTTTTCTCTTCCGCTCGCATTATTCTTAGCTAGATAAAATCATTTTGTCCAATTAAATAATATATGAACAATATTCCAAAGTACAATATAGAACGAAGTACGAAATGATCTAAGAATTATGAAAGTGACATTTGTAGGTTTTCTAAATTAACCTTGGACTCCTTTTTGAGAATTTCTTCTTTCAGCTCCGCCTTTTGTTTTTCCAACTCATCGTACTGATTGGGAGCATCTCGACGAAAAAATTTACGTAGCCATTCAATAGGGTTATCAGGTTTAATTGGAAGTTCATTAAGCTCGCAAATAGCTGTCATCAACAGTGCATTAATTCCAGACTCTTCAATAAACCGTAAGAAATCCATCCTGTCCGAATTACCCTGTAGGAGCATTTGATAGTGAATGGGTAATGGATATGTACATACATAGAACGATAGAACTAGAAAAATGCTATACATATTCCCATTTAATATAGATACTGCTACATATTTACATTACCACTTACCATGTTAATATATTAGGTGACCCGAAAACGGTAAGGGAAAGATGATAAGACAATGTTGCTGCGGTTTGTCAATCCTATCTTCAGTTGATAGCTTTATCATAGATGTAGAAATAAAGTCTTCGCCAAAAATTCTTTCCCAATCCGGTTGTAATGGATTTTGTGGACAGTACACGCTAAAATGGACAATAACCCAGGAAACTGGATACATGAGATATCTAGCTAATATAAAATACCTAGAGTTAAAAGTATAGGCGAGGTTGCTTAGAATGTACCTAATGAAATCAACTCCAAAATCTAACAATAATGTAACGCAAAATAAAATATATGAAAAATTTTGTTCTATTATTCACGATTGCAAAGTTAGTCTTTTTCTCAGAGAAACATTAATTATCAGAAGCTTTATAGGTATATGTATCATTTATTGGATTATCATATCACTATTATTACTCTCTTTAATGTAACAGAGGATATCATGTTTACTTAATTAGATTTTAATTTGCATTTTTAAAGCATTTAACCCTTCTTGGGTTTATTGTTTAAATCTGGTTTCTTAAATACTTTCATTTGTACTTTCCCCTGCTTAGAAGTCATAAGCGTCTTTTTCTTAACAGGAATAACCTTTTTCGCGACACCTTCTTTTGGGTTTGCCAATGAGGATTTCTTGATATTCTGAGCTTTTACTGGGTTCGGTGTAGAAGATTTACGTTTTTTGCTACCAGGAACAGGTTTCGTATTTGTTTCTGGTATCTCCTTTTGGGCATTTTCTTCTTTCTTTTGAGATAGTAAATTGTTTTTCAGTGACAATTTATGCTTTTTCGAAGGTCTTCGCTTACCCTTTCGAATTTGGGTGTTAACCTTAATGTCATCAACCGATAGCATGATCTCAGCTGTAGGGAATGGTTGCTTGTAGTGAAGTTCTTCAGTCTGTTTCATCTGTTGATTATTTTTAGTCAGCTTTGGCTGTTCCCCAAACTCGTTCTCCAGTACCTTCGGTTGTTCCCCATCTTTTAGACTATTTCGCTTTCGTTTTGGCTTAGCTTCATTATTGGGCGCTGTGAAATTAATTTTTTTCTGAGCGTTTTTACTTTGTCTCCGAGGGTGAGGCCTGCTACTTTCATTTATGATATTTATGGTCGGAAGCATATTCGTAATTTCAGGATCTGACAATTCTTTTGGTAGCTTTAGCTGTTTTTTCTGCTTTATCACAAGTCTCGATATGGCAGCAACAGATTTCAATTGTATATGCATATTCTTTTGGCTATTTTTAATTTGACTATCTGCTTTGATGAGTCTTATAGCTTTAAGCCTATCATTAGAGTTTACGGGATCTGTTAATTTGCGATGATTTCGATGGTGATGTTGTAGCTGGCAGATAGAATGTCTTCTGAAACATCTTCGAACCGGATTCCATTTGAAAAAGCCGAGATTATTTAGTGCCACTTCATCAGGGTATTGGACGTATATAATTTTCAGTTTGTCTTTTCGCAAAGGCTTTAGGGTGAAAACTAAAAATAATTTGTAACATATTATAGAACCCACTGAAACTCACACATATCTCAATCTCATACAGATTCATCATTTTAGCTTGCTGATTTTTTCGTAAATATATGTAGGGTATACGCATATCTTACATATCTTTGGTAACACATGATCTAGGTAATAGTGGCGAACCAAGCTGTATATCAAAACGAGAGATACCATTAGAAAAAAGGTAAATATCAGAATTCCAGCTATTAAAGGCAAGACCTCTGTAAATATGTAAATATGCCGAGGATCTATAACAAAATAAGATCCTGATTATATAACATAAAATGTATCTGCATAACCCTATGTAAATGTACAATATATATCTATAAACTGTGTAAAATAGTCACAATGATGTCAACACCAATAAAATTAAACCTGTCAGCCACGTCATCTTAGCCCCAGTTTCTGATATTTCATAAAGATTCCCTGGACCCTGCCCAACTTGATATTTGAAGAGTTTACTATTATCTGGGTCATCACAAGTTGAACCAGACCGGCCATCTGGAATTATATGAAAAGTATTTGTAATTTTATTGGCAATTCCTTTCCTTAATATCTTATTACCCATTTACTTACATTCATGTATGCGCTTACTTAAATTATGCATTATTGTGTCGTGTATGTACAACTCTTTGGAGAAAAATAACCTACCGCGACCACTGGCGAGTTGCTTTGCTGCTGATCCAAAATTAGTTTTGGCTACTGAAGAAGATTTACTTCCTTTAGCCATTGTTGTTTTATTGGACTCAATTAAAATACCTAGAACATAAAAATTTTCTTGCTCAAAAATAAAATAAATCGAAGCATAATGATTAATATTGTTAAGATCATCTTAAGTTATTGACGAAAAACTAGGCATTATCAAAGTAACAATTATTTTGAAAACGAAATTCTGGCCAGCCTTTTTCAGTATTTTTGATTAAAAAATTACCTGGGCTGTTGTTTCATTGAAATACTTTTTATACTAGTACTATGTACGGTAATGACCTCTGAATTGACAATTTCTTGAAAATCGCATTCGCCACTTTCGCCATATTGATACGCACCATGAATTATTATATTAATACAAATGTACCTAAATATATGTGGTAAATGGTAACCAAGTATTTGTACATACCTATGTAATGCGAGCCCAAACAATAGTATACTACAGTAAACTATTGTATATTTAGTTAGTGCAAGTATATAAATATTCACACTTGTAAGATGTATTAAATATCACTTTTTATTTCTCAATTATTATTTTCGAAAGTACAGAGATTCCCAACTTCACTAAAATGATAGCGTGTTGCCACTTTTGCCATAATACTATAAATAAACATTGCCTTACTTAACTAAATAATAGCTTTAACTCTATAGTTACGTTACGTCCAAGCACCACATACGTACTTGAGTGTCCACTTTTAAAAATATGTGAATGACTTATATAATAATATTAGGTAGTAACTTACATATAACATGTTACCTACCTAGGTGTATATACTATGTACAGACCTTTCTCTTACTTTCACAATATAATAATTTTAGCCTATTAGCTTTAACAAATTAGTATATTATCTGTATTTTTTATAATTACTGAATCCTAACTCAATTGCCTACGAGAACAAAACAACTAACGCTATTCGTCATTTTCTTTAACGAAAACGCATTGAAATAAAATGAGATAGTAAAGAAAGTAATTTAGTTATAGTAACAATGGCCTTGGAAAATGTATTTGATCCACTTCACAGAATATCCATCAAATTAAACTCGCCGAATACTTAGCTATATTGATAGCAGAGTAACTTCATCCTGCAATTTTACATGTCTGGATTTCTCCAAACTTTCTCCATTATATTTTCGTGGTCATTTGTATCACTATCACATGTATTAAGCACCATGGCACGAAATGTAGAATGTTAAGTCAGAAAAGATGAATAAAATGCATAACAGCAAACGATAAAAATTCCATAATATATTGGGGCAGGCATCTTTATTGTCTTGGTCTAAAATTGTGTTTACTGGAACAAAATCTATTTTCCTTTAGATTAGAGAATTTCCCTGCAGCCTCATCCTCCCGGCACTGAGCCGTCCTGTTGTGTTGGCATTGCTCTTCATTCTCCAGCCGTTCAATGATATCTTGGCAAAGCCATATCCAGCGTCCAGTTTCAACTCCAACCTTCAATTCCCTCTCGTCGTCACTACTTGTGCCTTGTATAACTTTCACCGTCGAGAAAAAGTCGAACAGGATTTGTTCCCAAACGGGTACCAATCTCCTAGGATATGTAGCTGCCTTTGTGCAGGTGTAAAGGTCCTTTTCCTCGTCTGCGAGTCTAACGAGGACGAGAAGTCTGCATTTCATCGGCGTCTTGAATTGCAAAAGCTCCATTAATTGTTGGCTGTACTTCAATTTGTAGGCTTGGATGTTAGTTTCGTTAGTGTAGTCAATGGTAGTGTCAGATGTCGTGTTCACAATACTTATCATGACAATACAAGGATGGTAGTTGTTTAAATCTATTTCATCAATTGCACGTTTCACTTCCATGACTTTCCCCTTTTTCTCATATTCATCTTCGTGGATATTGAACAAAGTTACATTCGCACCGGTTGCATTCTCCGGGACGAGGTGTTCGTTGTCGCTGCTGTAGAGAACAACTTTATGGCAGTGGGATTTGTAGCCCGCAATTGTGGTATTTATCACATTCCATACAAATTCAGGTTCAATGGACACCACAGAGCCCCAGTAATTGCTCAGAAATAAGATTTCCACTAAAAATATTCCAATTTGGGTCAGGGCTGACATTTTCCCTTTCCAAAAATGTTCAGATAGCAGCCCTGGAAACTTTCACCGAATTATTTCTTTTACACCATAAAAAAGGAATATATTTGTTCAATTTTTCTCCAGCTTTCGTTGCAGCCAGACCAGAGCGACCTACTATAGGAAGTACTCGATAGTCGATGTAAAGTATGTGAGTGAAGTATGAAAGGCGAGAACTTTTCTAAAATAGAGTGCACGAACGGCGCAATTGAGTCTTTACCCTAGAGGATTGCGAAATTAACTAACTTGACTACTTGACTAGGGGACAATGTTAAGAAACGTACATAAAACTCTTACAAGCAGTTCAGTTCAGTAGATACGTGAATACAAAATACATAGCTGCGGGTTGTTTGGGGACTCTAATATTGGCCTCGCTCAATACTAATTAATTCATGCGACTGTCAACCATCCTACTTTCCCCATGTATGTACTAAATATGTACATGCATTACTACAGTGTGTGTACTCAATACATTTCCACTTCAGCTCCAACTTCTGTCTTTCAGGGAATATTCCACGAAAATCCTATTTGCCATTATATTTCAAATGTACAGTACATTTTCCTACCGTTCCGTCTGTATCGTTCAACGGGAGCATGACACGATTATTCGTGTCTACATAAATAAGCTGCAAGGCGACTCTTTTACGTAACAAACGAGATAAGTAAGTAAGTCCAGAAATATGCCAATTGAATACACTGCAAGAGGTCTGCTACTATGTATATACGGATACAATATGAATATCAGACTACCTATGCACATTAACGTGGTCGTTTTATGACTATGACACAATATTATAGCCCTTTGGGATGCAAAAGTCGTTGTGCAAACAATTTACGCTATTTACTTTCGCTATTAATGGTAATACTATCATATACAATATGTAATACTTACACTTTACATATTCAAAATAGTCTGTATAGTGTAGTCATGTATATAGTGTATACATACACCAAGTAATCCTATGATTATAGTACCCCAAACTGGCTTATACAATTAATTATAGCCAAAATTACATATTTTTATCTTCAAACTTTCCTAACACGGCTAAATGTTATCTGATAAGCAAATGGGCCATTAACTCACAATACAATCTGCGCGCGTAGAGTTGTTCACTTGGTATTCTGTATTTTACTAAATTGTTAAGGCGGTCCACCGCTGACCAAAATGATCGGAAAGGAAAAATGGATAGCACTTTCCCCAAGGTGAAAGGTACCTTTCTCCACACGCGATGTGCATACCTATACATAGACATACGGATGAAATGCTTTGAATGGATGGAATTTTTCGTGAGGCTTTACAATATTATTATAGATGCATAAAATGTATGTTCTATACTTGTAAAATCCGTAATAATGCTACAAGATATTTAGTTACATGCGGGAAACACATGAACACTGTTATGTATGTTGTATGTATAATTGCACTTACTTGTATGAGCATCACAGAGTATAGGTACAGAGTGCAGTCATAAAATAAATAGTTTAGTTATTTTGCACCTAAGCAGTTTATGTGTTTATACAAAAGAGTAGGCTTGTTGTTAAGACTAGACAGGTGGTAAGTACTAAACTGGCCGTAACGTTTCTGTCCGTTACTTCATAAGTACAGAACAGCCATTATCTTGTTTTGAAAA
>JAQFYC010005161.1:0-15129 GCA_034694165.1 Tomocerus mixtus
TTCACGTCTGATGTCGGATAACTTCACGTCTGATGTCGGATAACTTCACGTCTGATGTCGGATAACTTCACGCTGCCCGAATTACTTAGTTTGTATGCAGATGCTATAGCAAATGTAATAAGTGAATGTCGTTAATCACGTAAAAAATATCTATATAGGCTCAATCTCAGTGGCAACATACAGTAAGAAAGGGCCAAGAATTTTTCCAGCTCCAAAGTAAAGGCGAATCGAGTAAGGAATCACTTTGATGATAATTATAAAACATATTATACGTATCATGTTACTAATAACAAGGTTAATTCTAATTTTTATTTTGTTTAGTGTTCAACTGGCTCTTCAATGTTGTAAGATCCCAGCAAAACTCCATGGAACTTGTCCTGGAAGCTCTGAAGGCCATGAATTCGTGGATGAAAATGTTCAGAATATGTGAATGGCCCGAGCTAAGTAAATTCGTTGAGCTGCTAGTTTCTTATTGTGGTTCCTCTGTTAGCTCCGAGGAAGATCGACTTTGTGAATTGACATTAGAGATCTTAAGTGGAATTATTGCTGATCCCAATGCTCACCTCTATCCTACTATTGTCCTCAGCGTTTTGGAGAGGATATTACCATTGCAGTCATCTTTAGAAATTATTTTACAGCGACAAGATATGGTAAGCGATTGATCCATTTATTTATGAATGTCTTTATAACTATCACAAGTTACAAGAATTTATTTCTAAAAAGTAATTGTCATAATTATGTATTTTGTTCAGGAACTGGCCAGCTCTTTTTATGGAATGTATGTAGCTCTCTCAGACTGTCATTCGAAATTGGTTGTCGAAGTTTGTGATCCAGAAAGCGTTCATAATAAGGATCATCCCCAGAATCGAGAAAATGTTTTAAATCTTATCGGTATTCTTTTGAGATGTACGGACTGCCCTGGGACATATCCCATTGATGAGATTGTTAGTAGTATTACCATTTCCGTCTGGTATTCTTTTGTGGTAAGGATTGTAATAATAAATTAGACATAATTCTACCTAATGTAAACCATTTGATTGTTACATAATTCGTGTAATGTTGTTTTTAGGAGGATATTCAGCCAAAGCAGACGGAAGGCATGAAATATGTTAGAATCATGCAAGTATTTGAAGAAGTATACAAATCACTAGCAAAAATACTCATTAAAAAAGCCTGCTATCCGATTAACACATCAGACTGGAATTCAGAAGAAAAGGAACAATTTCGCGTATATAGACAAGATGTTTGTGACTGCTTAACGTACTGCTTTGAATTGCGGGGGTGGACGATGCTTAATGAGCTAGTAGATAATACAGAAGCTCATTTGATGACAATTGAGACTGTAAATTATGTACTACTATCGATTATTTACCTTCTTATTAATTAATTGAAACCATATAACTAATTGTAAACTTTGAAAAGCAATACCTAACACTTAACTTCCATTTCAGGATCCTCAACAGATTCGTCATTTGTGGCCAGAATTAGAAAGTTTGTTGATGGGAATAAGAGCCGTGGCAGAAAATATATCAGACGAAACGGATCCATTAGTTGTAGCTCCTATGACGAGAGTTTTTACTGTGATATTCCGCATACTTAAACTGAACAGAGAACAGAGGAACGCCAAGCTTTTTCAAGCTGCTATAGAATGTATAAGTACGTAAATGAGTATTTCATATTTTCTAATTTTTAAAATCTTAATGTTTGTGATAATAATGCAATAATTAGTGATAACTCATATAAAATATCTATTTGCAGGTTCTTGCAGTGGAATGCTTCATATGTACGATGCCGTCGTGAAGAACATGATCGGATTTATCCTCGAAGGCTTATTCGAGCAAGAGATTTCCACTTCTGCAGCTTTGGCTTTGAAAACTTTGAGTAGAGATTGTTCGAGAAATCTTTCAGAGTTTACTCCACAGATTCTGTCTTCTTGCAAAGTACGCGAATACTCATTCTAAATAGTTTACTCTTAAATGTATGAAATGCAAATGTCTAAATTGGTTTATATTACATTTACCAGCAAGCGCTTGATAGCGGAAGCCTAACTCAGAACGACTGTGCAAGACTGGTATTTTGTATTGGAAAATTTCTTCCGTTTCTTCCGAACGAGCAAATCATCACTGCCGTTAATGAAATCTTTTCTCCGGCTCTTCTTCAGCTTCAGTCAATAGCAGGACAAGAAGTATGACTTGTTAAAACTATTATGAACAATGTGGAAAACCTTGGCATAAAATTACCAATTTTATTTTTTGAATGTAGCCTAAAGCAGAACTGAAACCACAGCTGGTAAATATTCTCAACATCCTTAGCACTTTATGCTCGTCTTTGGACAATGCCTTGAATGAAGATGAGGAGGACGAGAGTGAAGAAATATCAGAAACAGAGCAAGAGGCTGCAATGGCAATTAATAATAATAATGCTACGCCAAATCAAAATCAGAGTAGGAATCAACCACTCATTCCTATTGTTGAGCAAATTCTTCCGATCTTGGTCCCGGTCGCTGAAAAGTGGGCAAGAGACGAAGAAGTTATGGAAGCTTTGTTTGCCATTTTGAAACACACTCTATCAACAATTCATACAACGAGTCCTACAGTCATTCAGTATTCCATGCAACTTGTCCTGATTTCCTTCCGGTTGAATCCCCTTATGTCAGCAACAGCTTTAGCGAAACAGGTTTGTATTAACTATTCTAATCACATATATATATAATAATATAAAAAGCCAAATAGGTATAAATTACTAAGGAATTTGTTTAATATGTTTAGACGTTGCTTATGCTGGGAAAAGAAAATTTTACGACACAGACCCAATTTATTAGTGAGATGCATCGCCTTTGTATTGACCGAGTGAAATCAATTCGTGACACAGATTTCATCGAATCCTATTTTAATCTTATTGGGCAACTTATAAGAAATAATCCTGATCTCATTAATGCTGCATGTATATCTCTCGAAATTTTACTTCAAATGGGTAAACTGAAAGATATTTTGTATTTGCAATGTTCAATTTTTTGAAATCATCTTGTTTACTCCTAGTATACTAAAATAATTAAATGCTTTTAGCTATCGAGGCTCTCAACTGTATGGAAGCGTCCATGCTTAAGGCAGCAATTTTTTTCACTACCGTTACCGTTGATAAAGCAGCTGCTCTTAGACCTTCCTTAATTGAGTACTTCAAACAGCACGGGCAAACCATCATACAAAAAATGCTAGTTGCCATCGGTAAGATCCGAAAATGTATTCACTTAACTCACTTTGACCATTTTTACTTTATTTTTTATTTATTTATGTGCATGCTCCATTACGTACGATTTTGCTCACTTTTTGTACTCTCATTGTCATTAAAGTGGCAAGGAAGATTACCTAAATTATAATTTAAGGGTGCTTTCCAGGTTACACTGTCTCCCGGTCAAATTGCCACAATTTTGCAGATCTGATCTTGGTTCTGAATAGAACATTTCCCGTTGAATGGAGAAAATGGCTTTCAGATGGCTTGGCTATACATGGATTTCCTTCCATTCACATCAACCAAGAAATGAAAAATAGATTCTTTACTAAAGCAACCAAGTAAGTCCGAATCTTTATATCTGTTACCCACCTTACTTGATTGAATAATATTGAATGTATCTAATTACGATTTATTGATGTCATATCATAGAGAGCGGGTGAACAAGAGAGCAGTTCAAGACGCAATCAACGAGTTCGCCATAGCCTGTCGAAACATTTCAGGAACCGAGTACGCGCAATCAACGTCAAAAAGACTTTAGAAATAGTTACGTACATTATAATGATATTATATGACTGCATTTATTATAGATGCATTGCCTGTACATATAAAATTATCCACAGTAGATATAGGTAGATAGCTAAGAAGAAAAGATTCAGGACTCTTAATGGACATCCAGGAATAGTAAACTGGATACTGCATGTAAACAATTTGTGTCATTGTGTCATAATCCTATATTATATTTATTTCTTTGAGTTCCCGTTCACGCCATGTTTCTCGTACCAGTTTGATGAATTTTATCTGTGTTATAATAATCATGATAAGTATTATAGATGCCGAGTGTATTTGTCGTTGTGAATATTTACCTCAATGTTTTGTTCATTTACTAGTTCCGTCATATTTTAATACAGTTTATATTATACTATGTACATTACATTACTTACCTACATCGAGCTATATATTAATTAATTACACTTACAAAGCGCAGATACCTTTTATGAGTTCAAATGTTGCATATTATAACAAATTCAAATCTCAATTACCACGAACCACATAAACCAACCCTTAGCTCAGTCGTTTATGAATATTTAGTTAAATTATTTATTATTATAGTTACCTATGAATTTATTAACTTTAGCATTTACTGTAATATATTATTTACGACCTTCAGTTTCTCATCGCATTTAAGTTTTCCCTTGTACACGAGTTTTAAGAATGGTAACTGCATGCACATATTATGGCATGTCTATGTATGTAATTTTATAGTTCTAAGCGTTCGTAAATACGTTGTGTGTATTTTCGTCAACAGTGCCAGTGAAGTGATTGCGTCAGAGAATAAAATTAGGATTTCTTGTGTGATGCAGAGAATAAGTTTGTCTATTGACTGTAATTGCAACTTTATTGGTGAAATAAAATTCTACTATTTCAAATTATATATCTGCCTACATAACTCATACATAGTTTCTTTTACAGGGAGATCAAATGGCATGGTTAAGAATTAAGAAATAAATTATAGGTTACTTTGAACTGTAATGAGTTTCACGAGTTTCGCTTGCATATCCAGAAAATCTATATACTTATCTATATTATTACATTATGCATAATCATGTTACTATTTCTATGCTTATTGTACGGTACTACTGACGCAACCAATCTCTTAGATGAAATATTTTTGTATATTTTGCCAGAATTAACTATTTGTCATTTTTGACCTTCCCTATTCTGTTCAAAATATAAATATAACTCGTGATACTTTGCTAAGTAAGCATGAATAATTTATTTATAGGTGTTTACTATCTGTACATTTATATAATTTATATTCATAATCAAAGTTGAGGAAAGCCACTAATTGAGATTTCTTTTTTCAAAATTGTCGACCATATTGGCATGAAATTATTGGAAAGATATCGTCAAAGATGCGAAACGATAATTTTCATTGCAACTTTTAATATGGAACTGTTATGTATATGTAATAGAGTAATAGCTAATATCTGTAGGTAGAAAATTGGTCACTTTTCTCATATTCTTTCAAGAGTCGAGTGGGAAGATACTTATTTATACAGAACGCACTACTTTGGGTACACACACGAGCTGAGATTGTGGACGTCTTTAATTTTGAAATGTAATGAAAGATTACATTTCGCATTTTACAAAGAACTTTTGTGAATGAAAGAAATGAACCAATTTTAGCAAATACGTGCATCCACAATTATTTTTTTTTACATTTGTGCTGAATTAGCATTGAAGATCAGTGAAGCACAAATGGCTTGGATATATAAAGTCACGAAACCCCTTGGATAATCCTCAGTTACCTTTTAGGTGACAAACTTTATTATTTTCTGAAGTTTGTATAAGTTTTTATAATTTCGACACATCTTCGGAATGTCTTCGTTTACCCAATCCATTTTGATTTTGATTTTCAATTTAGGTTACCTACTGAACCATGTCCACTGTATACCATACCACAACAGAGGGAATCCCGAGCAAGTGTCCTCTACCCAAAGTTTGTCTGAAATGGCAAGAAGCATTCGAAATATGGGCACCGCAAGCAACCAAAAGCAACAAATCTGCGGAAATCGTTTGCTGGATGCGGTAAACTTGGCTTGCCAAGGCTATATTTATTCCAGGCATGGAAAACGTAGTACAAGTCCCAATATTGGTTATTATCATGGATTCGAGCAACGTGAGACGATTACCGAAGAATGTTGCAAAAAAGGATGCAACTACCAAACTCTTTTAAAATTTTGCGATCTCGATGCAACTACAACTACAACTACCCCAGCTCCCAAAGTAAGACCGACCAAGGTGAGGATCATATTTATAGGAATTGATCTAATTGCGGTTGATATGTTACATTCTAGTATTTGAATTTTTAGACAAGCATACCCTACGAGGTATTAAGGACATTTTTGGAATTTATTAAACAAACGCGACCATTGTCACCTAGTAATGGGTATCTTCGCCCACAGACGGGAATTACCCTGGAAGTATCTTCCCCAGAAAGCATGGATGAAACAAGGATAGCCCCAGAACATCTGATAGAAGTACCAACTCATCCTCAAGGACGTCAACGCATCCCTGTTGAAAACATGGTTCGGGAAGATGATGATGAGGAAAACAATTATTTCCCTGTGGGTCTCAGGGAATAAATATTCCAAACTACACTTCCAAACGGTTACGGAAACGGTTCAAGAATCAATCTCCTCAAGAACAGAGTCAGGAAGATTGAAAAATAGATTTACGCAACGCAATCTTGTTTATTATTCTTTCTCTACTCTCTTAATCTTTCCTTGTTCATTATTAAACTAGCTGCTTACCATACTAGCCCAAATGATAACAGATTAACTAGCTCTTCCCAAATCCCAAATTATTTTGCAAATAGCCATTCTATTTTCTGAAAAATATTTTACTTATTTCTCTGCTTAACGCTTGAAGCAATGAAAAATCCACGGAATTCACATTCTGTACAAAAAAATAAAACGATCACAGCAACTTAAACTAACACATTCATTCGCATTCATTTAGAGCATATTGATTTCAGAGTGCGTGCATTTAACATACTTAGGTACATTATAGTATAGTACAAAGTAAAGGTGCATATTATTATATTACTACTTAAGCTTACTCAACATTTTACAATTTACGACTTATAGCTACTAGGAAATGTGAAAAAATTGATAGCTTGCCATATGTAATAAAAATTGTTAGACTCGATGAACCTAAGTACTTCATTGAAGCTTTACTTAACTAATGCACAGACATAGACTATACAATTATTGGCAAATCACAGGGCAATAAAATCGGGAACATAATTTAATATTTAATACAATTATATTTATAGCGAGTATGAAGCGAACACTAGAGTACCTACCTATATCTAGTAATATCTAGTACAATTATATCTGTAGCTTAAATTGATTTAATTACAAGTACCTATATGTACTATATATTAATGTAACTTGACTCCAGAACAATAGTAACGCAGTAACTAATATAGGCAAGGTATATTATCTGTACAGTACATACATAAATAAGTACGCACTGTAATGCAGTAGGAAACGAGAATGGCATTCTTATTATATTTATTACATTCCCATTCATTCACTACGTGTTTCAAATTACACCTTGCAGTACATATTTTTCAAGGTTCTTAAACATACTTAAATTTCATCAATTAAATCTGGAAATTTTATAGGGCTTTTTTTAGCATCTTGTTAAGAATGCTCATTTCTTTCCCCAACAAAAAAGACGTAACAATAATAGTATTTCTTTTGCTAGCAGTGATTCAAACGCAAAGAGTTACTTATGCGAAATCCTTAGCAAGCCATAGAAAGTTAGTCAAAAGAGAAACAAGTCTAGTTATTGAAGAAGAGGCAACAACACCAAGAACTCGTGCAAACACCATGGCAAGACGACTTCGCAGATATAACGATCGAGTTTGTGGCTCTAGATTGAGAACTGCAGTTGCAATGGCCTGTAAAATTGGATATTATACTCCGGAATCAGGAAGAGGTGATTTCTATACTATTATTCTCAATATTTTCATACTACATTCCTATTTGTATTTCGTTCATAATATCTAAGAATATAATTTTTCAACAGTGATCCAACGATCCACAAGAGAAATTGTCATCCGAATTCCAAGAAACATTAGAAGAGAATGCTGTGATAACATATGCTCTGAAACAACCCTTTTGAAATATTGCCAACCTTTCCTATTAACAAATAGTACTACAAATAGTACCATTACAATTAGCACCACATCCACAACCGTAAGTCCACCCAGTGCGTGATAAATTTTTTCATTCTTAATCATTTTCATTTCCTGGTTATGGTTTGATTGAAATTCTATGTACACATACATATATATAATGTCATTAGCTTAGCACGTGTGTTGTACTTATATTTCATAGAAACCTCTAAGCATTTTTATGTACTTAATTATCTACAGGAGAGTACAATCACACCAAATCAGAATCTATTAACACCAGCAACAGAAAGCAACGCTGTAGACGAAGAAAATCAGATAAACCTAGAATTAACCCTCAGCGAAACAACTTCAGGAAGAAGAGAAAGAAACGCCGTTGTCGCAATAACGGATCCACCATATGATTATATTTTTGCTGTAGATCAAGAAACTAATGATGCAATAAATTATTAATACGTGCTGCTGGTGACCTGACCACAAATCTAATGACAAGGATAATGTTATCCTACCTATTTATTTAACTTTAATAAATCCTTAGCCCTTTATACACATACACAAGTAATGCTTAATATCCGTAGCATTCGTAAAAAATTTAGATTAATGTAATTATTAAACTTAGAAAGTTAATTAGATTTCACTTTCTCCCAGGTATAAAATCTTTATGTATAATTAAGTTTATTATCCATTAATGCACTACATCCAATTCAGAAGCGAATTAATTGAACATCACATCACATCACATCACTATAATAAGCACCTAATTATGCATTGTTTTATCAGTTTACGTGACACGTAGGATAATGCATCATATTATTCACTTAACTAACGATTAGTTATACTCATTTTATGATTATCAAAATCCAGATAGAATTTCATTGTTATTTATCATATAAATAGCAAGATCATACTGTAATTCATACTTAAGGACCGAAAAAGTAATTGAATTCGTCCAGCTCTGCCTTTTTCTCCAATTCAGCTTGAGACAGCTGAATTGTGGGCTTTGGTGGGCGTGAACGAGGATACAGAGGACGACCTTTCTATATTTCCACAAAATACATAAATGTTAAAATCCACCTTTTCATATTTTTTATATTTATTTGTAATTTGCGTGTATTTTCACAATTCTTTACCTTAATCCTAACAGGAGCACGGGCACGTTCCATATTTTTCATAGCTCTTGCATCCTCATCTTGCTTCCTTCTGCTCAGTTTTTCACTGCGTTCCACTTCTCGACGCTCTTTATCCAATTCCTATTTTAAAACATTTATTTTGTATTCATAATTCATTCAGATTCGTTTAAGACATTAATTTTTCTGCATTCTGGTGTGGGTACTATTTATTACATGTAATATAGGAAAAATCATGGTAAATAATTACTCGAGATATTTGGAACATTATGTCATCAGGCATAGCTTGAATTTCTTTCACCAAATCCTCAAAGTTCTTCTCAACCGATGTCAACATAAGCAGCGGGGAAAGATGATGGTCCACGTTACCTATGCGTGTTTACGGAATAAACCATTTATTTAGTAAATTTATATTATAATATTTGTATCTATTTCCATGATTAATTTGCTAGGACTTGATACATGAAATTTTAACAAAAACATACCAACTGCAGCTTTGTACACTTTCCCCACATGCCGGCGAAGAATGCGAAATAGTTTTTGTTGTTGACGGACATCGTAATTTCCTCCAGTAAACATGCTGAAATGGGATTATTGCAAAAATATTATTACTAGGCACTATTTTGTTCTCAAGAACAGAACAGTAAAAATATTTTTAAAACAAACTTACTCTACTAAAAGTCTGAGAGCATTTCCCCTTTCTTCGTTATAATTTATATCTTCTTGCATACTATTTATCTCCTTTCGTAATCGTCTGCTCTTTTCATTTAACGTTTTCTGTTGAAATGGATAATGATGAAAAAATTTAAATCGAACCATAAATATGTGTTCTTAATCTTTACAGTATTTTCGTATATAGTAAGTATGAGATTTTTACGCGAGTTTTCCTTATTTGAATATTGACTTGGTCCAAAACTTCTTCTGAGGCTTGCGAATGTTGTATAAGAGACAAGTTTTGTTCTTCCATATCCGAGTAGATCTGCAGAAGTTGACTGGGTCGTGTAAAACTCAAATCTGTCACAAAGCGGATAGGGATGACAATATTAATTTCAACGTATTTTAAATCCCCATGTAAGTCGTACATAAATAATATGCAAAAAACTAAATAGGAAATACAAATGCATACTCCCAAGTTCCCTCATATCATCTAGCGCAGTTCCTGGTACCAATTCAAGAGATTTTAGCAAAGAAGTTTCATCATATCCATCTTCGTCCACTAAAAATACAAAACAGCCATAAATTTATTACGAATATGTGCTAAAAATGTATCTACTATCTACGTAAGTAATTTTGTCCTTTAGCTAAAAGATCTACAGAAATCTTAACCTTTATTGTGTTCCTCTTGTATTTTCGCACGATTATTTTTACCACCATGCGTAGTATGTCGTCTGCCTCGATTATAATCGTCTTCCGAACCATGTAATCCTGGTAAGAGTATTGGTGCCCTTGGATCTTTGTTGTCTTCATAAGTACCGTGATATTCTTCAACAGTATCCTGAAGCTGTCTGTTAAGCCCAACCACCAATTCATGGCTGCTACTGCGATCACCGGCTATTTTTAAGATACAAAATGACCACAAAATTAACTAATGACCTTACATTATCTTTGTATGTGCTTTTTAGTCTGAATGTTTTGAAATGGAAATATTTTTCACATAAATAGGTACCTTTAGTTCCAGCAAGGGCACTTCGTTTGTCATCAAATTTTGCTTCGTTAGCAGCAACAATAGCCTGGGCTTGTTTCAGTGGTACACCTTGTCTCGTCAGTTTGATAACCTCTTCTTTGATTTGTTGTTGTCTCTATGAATTTTGTTAAATTAATTTACAATTACAAATTAAAGTTTCTCACTGTACCCAACATGTATAAACAAAATTAATTTTTGCATGTTTTCATACACGATATGATCTGTTAGCCTCTTCCTCATCTTTCCTCATCCCTTCACGAGCAATTTCATCCAGAAAATTCATATACATTTTGCATTCTCGAAGACTCTCGTTTGCAGCAATGATATCACTCTTCAAATGATTTATCTTAATATTCAGTTCCCTAACTTCGCCAGTTTTTTCAAGTTTTTCTCTCAAAGCTTGTTCCCCCCTGTATGTAATAGTAGAATATAAGCAATGAAATTATGTAAACCTTTATACATCATTACCTCTCGATACATCACAATTAATTTAATTGTTTATCTAATTACGCTCTAGCAGCTTCAATCGTGTCGTCGTCATTTTCTTTGAGGAAAGCGTCAAAAGAAGATTGCGTGAAATCTGTCATCCATTCGTAATTCTTTAGTGCAGCTTCTTCGTCCAGACGACGTTTGTTCAGTAATTCTAATGCTTGCTGTCTTGTCCTTATAGCTCTCTACACCAAATATGACACAAAGAAACTATAGATCTTTGTCAATATTGATGTAATAGATAAATTCAGATATTTTGGATTTTGGTGAATGTAGCCATACCCTTAAATAGTAGCAATTTTTACGATGTGTTAAATAATCCGAGTGGATCTTCCTGGAAACCTTTTGTAAATGGTTTATGTGTAAACCAGTTTGTGCTTTCCATGTAACTTGTTTGAATACGCTTGCCTGAGCTGTAGGGACAATAGAATTAATGCAATTTTCTCAATTATTCCTAATTATATTGGAAAGGTTAATTTTTATAACGTTACTCATTGTAAACTGTGGATGTGCAAACGGTTTCACTCTCTCCACCACTTTTTGCGTTGTTTTAATTGCTTGAGTTTGTTTTTTCATTGTTGGTACATTTTGTTCCTCAAGTCTTCTCTGAAATACAATTTACTCACATTATTGCCATTTTTAGCGTACATTTACACAACTAGTAAAGTACAAATAAATTACTGCGAATTATATTTTATTTAAAATATTTACATTATGTTTCTCAGCTTGTGTCTGTGCCATATAGGCTTGCAAGTCAGATGGAATAGTAAAGGGGTTCACTTCGTCATCTCCTTCGATAAAGGGGACTTTCCCATTCATCCGCCTTCTAGTTTTAACTGATGGTTTCTTTTCCTGCTTCTTACGCCGTTCCGGAATTGGAGGGATAACGACAGGAAGAATCGAATTGGAAATATCCGGAAGAACTAACCCGGGTTTCTTATGATGATGGTGATGATGATGCTCGTGATCATGCTCATTCGGGTCATGAGTATCATGAGTGTGTTCTGTTCCCTCATTGGATAAACGGTGAGGATTTGGGTCCACAGGGATATTTTCGGTAATTGTAAGTAGGTCTGCCCTTGGGGCAAGAATTGTTGTAATAGATGCCATTTTTGTGTCGATTTAAATATCTCTGATGTATTTAGCACAAATTCTTGAAGAGCAACATTACCATAGTTTGTACCTGATACAAAATATAGAATTTAAAATTGTCGCACACAAGATAGTTGTAAAAATTTTGCATTTAGTACTACTTGTAGCATGTAGAGCCAAGTAAGTAAATGGCCCGTTTCCCATGTAATCAAAATTATTGATTGATATTGATGCAACTTTCTCGTGGATTCTTTACCTCTTGTCCACGGAGTTAGTTACCTATGACAACTTACAAGGAAATCGATTCTTGTATCTTGCATGAATAATTGCATCAGATTCCATAAATGAAATTATACATACTAAAAGAACAATGAGGATCCAGTAAGATCCCTTTGCGAATCTTCACAATAAGTTACACAATAGCTTTTATTTCTGATTTATCTCGTTTAAATGCACTGTAAAGATCATTGTAAGTGTTAATTCTTAAGAAAAATCAAGATGCCACCAAAGAAAGCTCCTGGAAAGTCTAAAGGTGGAAAAGGAGGCAAAGGAAGCAAAGCAAAGCCTGCGAAGAAAGATAATAAGAAACCAGTAGCCAGAAAGCTTACAAAGGCAGACAAGAAACTGATCAAGAAATTCGGCGATTTGAAGTTTGAAGGAGCAAATGGGAAAGAAGAACCCATGATATGGATGAAAAGGGATGAGTTGGAAGTTGTTGCTGAAACACTTCGAGAGCAAGTCACGCTTACAAGACAAGAAAGAATTAAATTCATGCTGGAGAGAGATTTCATTTTTGATTCGATGAAAGCCTATCAGGATAAGCTTGATTGTCTATTGGTATTTCTTTTTGCATTATAAGTTTTCGAAAGTTTTTGAGTTCGTACTTAGAAAACAAGAGAAAGATTTCATATTATACACATTTTTAATTTATCAGGAAGAGGAGCGCTTGAAAATTGCAGAAGAACTGAAAGCTACTCAGGATATATCAGAATTGGATACCATAAAAAACATGGAGGTATTTATTTGATTATGTAATGTCAGTGTATGTAATGTACAGAATATTTTTTAAAGCTAAAGTCTTGTCTTTTCAGGGAAAACATTTCCGCTATGAAGTTCAATTTAATGCAACGCAGATGGACATGAGAAACGAATTGAGAAGGCAAAAGGTATATATACTTGTAAAGTTACATATTACGTAGATCATTTCTATTTTTTGTAATAATATTATAATGTTTCACCACTTTACATTAAAGTTGAAAGACTGGCTGAACAAATCATGGCAGTTCATTTCTCCAGAAATAGACAGACAAGCAAATCTACTTCAGGAGTTGTCAAAAACAAATCGCGAAAAAATTGCAGAACAGAGGTTATGCTTACACCTTACTATAGAATATTTTGCCCTTTATGCCCATATTCCTTGTGCAATATTCGTTATAACAATGCAAGTGTAGAATTTTGGAATGGTTAATTGTGTTCGTTACAGAAAACAATTGGACAATTTGCATGAATTTGCTGCAGACCAAGAAAATCAGTTGAAAGAATATACTGCTAACTTAAAAAAGGCCATGGACGATTCT
Source organism: Tomocerus mixtus (assembly GCA_034694165.1). Classification (NCBI taxonomy): domain Eukaryota; kingdom Metazoa; phylum Arthropoda; class Collembola; order Entomobryomorpha; family Tomoceridae; genus Tomocerus; species Tomocerus mixtus. The sequence continues at coordinate 13,906 of JAQFYC010005161.1, forward strand.
ATTTATATTTTTCGAATGCAAAGAGAGCTGGACTTGCAAGAAGTAATCATAAAATGTTCATGATAAGACTTTTATCAATTACATGAATTAAATCTAAGAAATAATTAACAACAATAACTTCATGAAAATAGTTCGAAGAGAGATACAATGAATTCTTTTGGAATTTGACAAAAAATTATGAAAAATATCATGATGAGTACAAGCAGTTCTACATAATGGCTACTCACAATTGTCTCACCTTTATTTTGGCAATGAAAGATGAGCTGACAGAAATTGAAGGACGGAAAGCTGCGGTGAGCATGAAATCTAATTATTCCATTACAATTAAACTGTTACATTTTATACTATAATCTGAATATTTGTCTAATCTAAATATTCAATTGAACATTAAAAAAATTACAAAATGTAATTCAATTTGCAAATAAGCATAAGATTTCCTAAATATTTCAGATAAGAGAAAGCATGAAAAAACTTAAAGCTGAATTGAAATACTATCGGTCTATTTTTAAATCAGTTAATGATTTATTCCATGTAGAAAGAGTAAAGGTACTATTAACACTTGTGTATTTAGTATTATTAATAGAATTGTAATTTATGAGCAAAATTTAATTGCTGTGATTTTCTACAATTAAAACTTCAGCATTGCCATTTCGAGAATCTAAAACGCTCAATCAGCCTAACGAGTCAGGAAATTTTGAAAACGGAAAAGGATATTTCTCGCTATCTTCAAGAATATCGTCACTTAGCTCATCACATGTCAAGTATTGATGAAGAAAGGGCTCATTTCAGGGCAACGTACATAAACTATACAAAAAATCTTGTTTCCCCAACGAACTGTAAAGATGGTCTATTTAATCAATACCGATATTCATTCATATTATTAAATGTTGTTATTTTAGCACGGAACAAATGGCTGACAATTTAGTTAATGTTTACAACGATCGTTATCGAATTGGCCCATCATCCGTATCCTACAATTACGATCGCTGGAGTAGAGATAAAGAGAAATCGAGGTTAATGAGTCAACTTAATGATCCTAATGATTTCTGGCCAGCAATGGCTCCTTACATGGTCCATTTGAATCAAAAGGATGTAAAGATAGAAAGGCAGAAACTTCGGGTATGTAAAATACTTAAATTTATGCGATATTGATTGATTGATTGAATTTATTAATGTTCTCGTCGAGCAATAGCCCATAGAACATGACAATTGAATTTTTAACAT
>JAQFYC010005162.1:0-15124 GCA_034694165.1 Tomocerus mixtus
TAAGTAGTAGGTAGGCCCCGGCTTTAGCTTATTTTGTAGGTAGGTAGTAGGTAGGCCCCAACTTTAGCCGGGCTATGTACACAACATTAGTTCCCTCGTTACATAGATTGTTAGGTACTTTGTAATATATTTATGTGCAAACAACCACCACAAACAAGGAGAAGGATAGAACAGAGAGATATTCAGTATAGACACTCTACATCATCTTATTATTATTAAGTAGATATTCAAGAAACTAACACTAACGTAAGGTAGACCATACCAAAAGTATGCAGACACGACAGATGTTCACTTTTAGTCAGTTCAAGTGAGTATAAGTTCAAGAATTGCAATTGCGATTGTGACAATCTTTTATTTTAATCATTAGAACATAATGCCACTACAAAGTAAATCAACTAACACTACAGTACAGAATATCTAGGTATCCAAGAGCTTTCTATCTGTAATGTAGCTCAAAGATAAGGGATAACACAGTTCAGAGAGTTTTCTAAAAAAGTGATGTTAACTTAACCTAACCTTTGAAAAGTCAACTCTGAAGTCTGACAACTAAAAAAGAGACAAGTTCAATTCTTTAACGAAACGGACGTTCTCTTCTCTTCAGTTCACTTCAGTCAGTCAGTTCATCATCTTGGATTATTGTTTTCTGCGTCTTGTGTGTGTATGTGTGACTGTGAAGAACAAAAGTCGTGTCTTTCTTGGTTTATTCTTTCAAACTCATTCTGTGCCAAGTCATTGAATTTGATTGACAGCCTGTTGTGTTTCTATGTCTCATTTCTTTACTTGTAGTAATATGCAAGCTTTGTCTTCGTCCAAAGATACCTATTTATTGTGTCTGCATATTTACAACAAGTATGTGTGTTCATCTTTCTGTGTTTGTGTGTATTGTATTGGATGACAATCTTAGTGTGCCTAGTTATAAGACAAAGTCATAATATATGGTTATTATTTGTATAAACAAGATTTGGCTTAATCCAATCTGGCTGCTAATTCATTCTGGTGTGAAATTCATTTTTTCCCGTTCTATCAACACAAGAACTGAAATATTTACACGTAAGTAAGTATTTCTCTGCCATTATCTGTACCATTACCACTCAATACAATAATACAGGAGAAAAAATTTCAACAGGGAAAAATTGAAAAAGTATTGAAGAATTCTTTTGTACAATATAAGTAGTAATTGGTTTGGTTTGGTGTGGTGGAAAGGAGGAAAGAAAAAGTTTTCAATATCACATCACATCATATCACAGTTCGTGTAGGTTGTACTTAGGTAGCTGTAAAGTTGTAAGGAATCTCGTTTTAAGTAAAACTTATTGTATATGTACATATATGTATAAGAAGTATGTACTAATCTAAATAACGCTGTTTGTGTAATGTTGTAAGTTTGGTTTTGCTTTTTAGCTGTGCTTGTGATGTGATGTGATGTATGTACTTATTGGAAGAAGGATAATAGTACGTAGGAGTTTTACATCTTTTACGGACTAAAAAGATCAGATTCCTTTTCCTTAGTTTAGTGTAAATGGACTTGAGCTTGAGTTTGAGTGGATGTCCTATGGTATGCTACATATACGGATGGATCAAGTTTATGTGATCGTGTTCGTGACCAATCAATTATAAATTGCTGGCATAATCCAATCCAATGCGTTAGATACATTGGAGGACATTATCAATTATCATAAGCGATAAGAGTTGCTTGCTAGTCTTGTAAACTCTTGTTCCTTTCCATCTGCAGTCTCATTATTGTTGTTAGTTTAAACATTGTTAGCTTTTGCTTTAGTTTGTTGTGTATCTCCTATGATCTTGCAGATCAAATCAGTTAGAATTTTGCTTCTGTGTACTCAATGTGTCGTGTCATGTTCTTTGATAGTTAAAATTTAAGGAGAACGTGGACGAAACTGATGATTAAGTATATATCTTTAACCCATGTTCACAATTCTCGTTCTTGTACGAATAGTAGACTCATATTTCCAATATACATACTAAGTAATAAGCAAGTACTAGCGTATATTTAATAAAGGTGCATTCGATTTCGACGAAGAAATATAATTAAGTGTATGCAAAATAGTGGTTTAAAGTTGCAAAGTGTAAATGGAAGGTGGAAGTGATTAATATGCACCAATCTGACTGAACTGATGTGATGTTTTCCTTTCTTGTCAAGTCATAGTCATGACTTAATAAGGTAGCGAATAATCAATGGCTGTACTGTAAGTTAGGAATTTGCTTTCAGGATTTTAATCTTTTTGAAGGAGAGGAGAAGGATATCTGCACTCTGCACTTGTCGTTATTGCAAATTGAAATTTTATCATGACAGAATCTCAATGAACAGAAGTAAACAAAGTTTTCCGCAAGATTCATTGAAGCAAATATCTAAGTTTTCGTTCATTGATTCACTGTCTTTTGTTCAGTAAGGTTTGATTACAAAAGCTAAAGAATAAAAACACAAACACGCTTCATATTCCATCTTAAATGTTTGTTTGTTTTAAGGTATTTTAATTCGGTCCTTCTTGTTTGTTGGTTTAATTCAGTCTACGTTATCTTTTTAACAGTAATTTGTAATCTTAAAGGATTAAATAGGTAATTTGATTGCGAATTTCATTTTGGATTCATTAATAGTTTAAATAGGTAGTACTACTACTATAGGATAGTATAATGTGTATTGATAGATTTCGGAAAGCTTTTGTCATAAGTACAATATACCAATACATGCAGATGGCAATATCACAGCAAGGCAAGCTAAGTGTATACCAGTGAATACAACGATTACAAACAAACAAATACGATAGTGAAAGTCCTAAGTGTACAAAGTAAATCTGTTTTTAGATAAAGGTGTAAATCACAAATGTAGTCTAAGAAATATTTGAATTATTTTACAATTGTGGTAAAACGCACTTTGACTTTATAAAGTGTAACTCCACCTATCTAGGTAGAAGATTGTTCCAGCAGTGTTGCTACTTGCTATACTATTCATGCTAAATATTTCTTCAATACAGTTCAGGCAATTTCGTCTCGCCCAAGTAGTAATTGCATGATTTTATAGGATGTTACCTAAACGAAATAGTCTGCCAAATCTAAAGTGTACTTTATTGTATGTATGAATGCAGCTCGTCTAGCCGGGTTTTGTTTTGCTCTAGTAGATATTATGTGTACGTAGGTCTGTCTGTGACTACACAAATATTGTATACATATTATCTGCATGTATAATACCTGTAGGATCTAATTAAACGGATGTGGCTACGTCAAGCCAAGTTTTTATCCAGATGTGAGCATTAAATTGTGTTTAATACTCTTATTATGTTTCACGTGGGTGTTGTTTTCATGTAAAGTCGAAAGTAAGGATAAGGAAAGAGAAAAGATCGGATATCATTGAGTTGCATTTATCTTGATACAAATACGTGTGCTGTGTTGTCGTCTGGTCCTTTAAATTACGTATCATCTTCATTGTAAGTAATGTATAGAGATAAGTTAGTGTGTTAAACTTCATGTTAGAATGATTCTACAAACAAGTATGTATGTAACATTCTTATAAATAACTAGATTGGGGGAAAGAAAATGTTAGTGTTAGTATCATTGTTCTGTTCTGTTAGGCTGCTTGCATGTCTCTGTGGCGCCGTTGACTTCCGCTGGTAGTTAAAGTTGAGTTTTATGACAATTGTGAAGTTTTCATGTGTTGTACCTTCATGAATTTTGCTCCGAGACAGATGTTCTACATGACAGGTAGTTATTTTCTTAGTTTGGTTGCTCTTTTATATTTAAAAGAGAATGGAAATGCATTTAATAAGGGTATTCAGTAGCATTTGCAGTCTATAATATTTATTTTCACTTTTCCATGATTATTTTGGAAAGAATGTATCCAAATGCTCGGATAGTATTTTAATGGTGCGTTGATTTAGAACAAGTATCTGGTTATTTAACTAATGAGAAATTATAGGAAACTGTTTATAAGTAATCCACGGGTGTTTAATAGATAATATTAGGATAATGTGATGTGAACCCATGAAAACATAACTAAGAATATTTTCTTTTGGTTTTCAGACTGACGAATTAAGAAAAATGGCAGCGCATGCAGGACCAGCCCCTTCGAACCGATTTCGTCAAAACCCTAAACACTTTTTTACCTGGTCGGCCACCGCAGCCAACAATAGATTGCAAAAGTTGTCGAAAAACTTGGTAAATAATGTGTCGAAGCTTCAAAGTAAAATGGAACGAGCTCTTCCCTTCCAAAATCAACATGGATTAACATCTCAAGTGAATAATAATAATATCCACTCCCAGTGCCACAACAATGGCGGTTTCTGCGATGAACCATTGTCATGTCCAACTGTGGGGACGCTAACGCATTCCCCCAAAGTGCACAAGCCTTGTCGAAGTGGTAATAGTAACAGCAATAATGAAAACCAGCTAACGATGCCTTCGTCCATGAAAAGACGGAGTCTTAGCAGCAGTAGTGGAAGCAGTGCCAGTTTGGTGACAAATATGGCCACTAGTGAACCAACAACTGTGGTCATAAAAACAGCAAGGAAAACTCACCATTACAATTTAAATAACGGTTTTCAAAGCAGCAGTAGCACTAGTAATAATAATTCCAGCGAAAGTAACAATAACTCACCCACAGAATTAAATTCTTGCCGAAAGTTTGGGGAAAAGCCGCAATTAGTGAAATCCCTACGTGATGTGGACGTTGACATCTTAGAAATGCGCCCAGTTGTTCGAAAATCTTCTGCTGCCTCTAAATACAATTTAAGTAACAATAGTAGCTGCAGCAACAATACTAGTATGAGTAGCAATCTTTCAACTGCTACAACTTTGCCCATTGTCTCCCCCCAATGGTGAGTTGAACTATTTTACTTGCTCACAAAAACTTTATTTCATTCTCAAGCATGATTTTCCTCTTCTTTATGCTCACGATTATAAACTAATAGAAAATTAGTAATTAACCAAAATCACGATGCTCAATTCATTTTCTAACATTTTATACTCATCCTCAGCGAAACTACGGTGCTTTCTCTTTAATTTATCTACTAACTGCTGTGACTGTAAAATAAGCAAAAATATAGCGTATTAACTTAGGAAAGCAGACAGGTAACTTATTTCAGTTGCTTACTACCTTTAATTTAAAATTTCCATTGGCCAACATGGGAAATTCAATGGATCTTGAGTTTTATAGTAACTTTTTCCACTTTTGAATAAAAAGCTTAAAAAAATAAAGAAACCTGCAGAAGTATTTCAAGTAAGCACTAATATAATTGTATGAATCAATATAACACACATTACTATTATAACTTTGTCTGGAATTCATCACGGTCGATTACTCCAAGCATTATTGCATCTTGTAATGCTATTCCTTAGGAACTCTTAAACGAACTACATAAGTATTCAGTACATTGTGCCTAAGTATCTATATGAATTCCAAGTTCAATTGAACGAGGAAATGACAAACATTCTTCTGCAATTGTATCATGTATGATTGTCCATTAAGAATGAAGAATTTATTGACAATGTCATTTTTATTTTGCATTTACAGGAGTCGTGCCAGTTCTATATCGACAATAGGACCATCCACGACAGCCACAATAACATCGACATCCCAATCCCAACAGCAACAACAGAATTGTGATAATAGTAGCATAACGAAACGTAGTAACAGTAGCAATAGTAAATTGAACACTCCGAATGTAAATGTAAGTGGGGGTAGTGGCAGTGGTAATAGTAATAAGGCAGTAGCATTACAATTACAACAAGGAAATCTGAATAGCCCTCACCAGCAGCAGCTCCCAAATCAACATCATGAACTTGAAGACTCTTGTTCGAATTCTTTGAATTCCTCAGCGTCCACTACCACCGATTCTTCAACGAGTCCTCTCATTAGTGCTACAACAAATAATAATTCGACCACTACTAACACAACTCCAACAAATAACAATAAAAGTGCCAGTGACTGTCGTAATAATAATAATAGCAGTAGTAATAATAATCATTCCACTAACAATAACAATTCTGGTCTCCTTCCGACTTTGAAGAATCCACTGGCGACGTCTACTCCGACTTCTAAACTCGCTATCACGATTTTCGAGGAGGAGGCTGAGCTTCGACATGCTCCTTGGTTTCAGGCTGGCATTCCAAGGTATACATATAAATACATCTCCCTTTATTATACACTTTGCATTCTTTCACGGAAAACTAATGAAAGAAATAGTTCTCTTAAAAATCTCTTAAAAAGATACCTGCATTAGATATGATATGATGAAGTGCTGTTCCTAATGCATCCTATTGGGGATTTAATTGGGCTCGTTATGTGTGTGTAGTCTGTAGTGTACAGTGTACTGCATGCCTGAGTCACATACAGGAATAACACAATATATACATTATGGCCTTTAGCATGGATTTCTACAGTATCGAGCCTTAAATGTTAATTTATTCTAAGTAAAATAAACAACAGCAATACTTATGAATTGCTTACCTACTATTTCGTTTACCTATAGACACTGAGCACACAAAAATTATTGTGGAAGATGTTTTCAGCTAATGATATAATGGATAAATAAGATAAATATTGTTGTCACCCTGACTGAATGCGACAATGCAATTAATGATTACCTTTTATCGATGTCATATTAAAATGTTAGCTCGCACAGAAATGCGTACTTAATCTTATGAAAATGAATATACATATTTTGTACAGTTCACAGTTACAATTCACATTGAGTTGTAACTGTGAACATTCACTTACGTTGCTTAATTTTAGAGGACAAACCATATTGTACATTACGTATAGTGTTACTTATTTTATTTACATGATTATGGACCATATTTTATAAATCGAATAATGCATCGCATTCACATATTATGGAAGGGTTACCTTGATTTCGTCTTGCTAGAAGAATACCTTGTAGCTTTATTTATGTTCCTTGAAATGCAAATGCATTACTTAGACAAGAAGTTATAGCATTTCTAGTATCATGTAACACATGAGCTTAGCGGATACGGGCTCCAAACGTATCGCAATCATACTTAAACTATCTTTAAAATAGTTGATTTCGATCTGGAGTCATTAATGATTAGAAGATCGATATTGATATTTGGTTGGTAATGATCAATCGATCTTGTAGACATTTGTTGTACCGTTATATTTGTTAACTGTTGTTTTAAAGCAAAGTCAACAATTAAGACGATGACGGACATCATTTAATTAGAGCAGCAATGTACTGTAAAAGTATAAGTTTGTGTGTGTAAGAGGGTGCAATGGTAAAATTCCAACAATGGTGATAGTTCAGTTACTGTGGTTCGCTACAGTAAAATTACTATTAATTACGAAGGTTCCTTAATTATATCTTGTTAATACGTAGCACTTACTTGTACTATATGAGTATGCATATCGTTAGCCGGCATTTATCTGTAAATCACTAAAACAGGAACTACATAATATATAATGACTACAATTGCAGGCGTAAACAAGCGTTATCTTGTAGCTTTGCGACCAGTATACATTGTATAACATCACCTAGTGTTTGTAATCTTTTCAACCGAGGAATTTTCTATAAAAGTCTCATAATTTGTTACAATGAGCTACATATCAAAGAAATAATGTATTAATTAGTATTATTACATCGTTAAGTATAGATATACATCTGCTATCCTTTGTAGATCACAGATAAGACATTCTTTTGACAGAGTTATTGTTATACTTATACTGACAATACAGTACGATAGAGGATGTTGCTTTTTTCAAGTTATATGTAGTACATAATACCATTAGACTTGTAGTAGATATTTAAATAATATTATAAATGCTATTCATAATGAAATGTCGTGAGTGTATGTATATGACCACCAAAGAGGTGATTGATTGTCAGCTAATTATTCACGGATATGGCACACATTCCAATACAATATGCTAATCAAAACCGATAAGAGCTCATTTTATTGAAAATACAAATAGTGCATATGGTGGGTAATAATATTCATTAAAAATTAGGATGGGATGGGATACGATATTTACTGCTATGTAATGTATGTAGGTATAATATAAGCAACTGGTCGTTTATAGACTGGACTTGACGGTACCGTTGATTTAGTTTATGTGTCCGCTGTCCGTATCCAATTTGAACATTCACAATTCAATTTATGCTTGTCAAATCTATTTATCAATCATATTCGCATTCACATTACGATTCAAACAGCCTGTTAACTTATGCATGCATACAAATAAGCAGTATGTTCATACAGAATAGTTACATGACAAGCTACAGCAATATTGTATAGACAGCATTAAACATACCACAACCAAGTACCTCACAATATCCCATCAAACTTTTGTTAGAATTATTTCAATATCTTGCAACAGAGTTACAATGCGATGTAACATTTAAGGCACATTGACGAATAATTTAGTTGCATGCACATAAATGACATATGCATATAACATAATTGGATTTTGATTTTGCGTGGAATAACTAGGCTACTTATAAAGATTGCTTAACAAACGGTTTACTTATTATGTATCGTCAGATACATATTCAGAAGATCATTGCTGTCTGTTAGTAAGTGTGTGTGTATGTGTGTGTGTCCACGCTCTAACTTTCGAACGCGTCAACTTTTTTCAATTCTGTTTCCAGAATTTGAAAGAGGAGGTAAAAAGTAACAGCCGAGATGTTTTTGAGCCAAATCGGCCACACCCCCATGGAGTTCTGGCCACGCCCACTTATTTTTTAAATAGAAACATATGGCAAGTGTCATATCATTTTAAAGGTGTTGATGTAAGGAATTCAAATATGAATGTCAATTTACCCCAAACGTGGGGCAATGTGAGATTTAGTGGGAATTTAGTACTAAATGACTCTAATATGCCATTTAAACTATTTGCATCACTAAACCCGGTAGTTTGAAGAAACATTTAATAATTTTGTGATTACGACGATACATGAGGACATCCGTTTGCACCGGTTTATTTATAATGTATGTAGAAGTAAGTATATAACGTAAAATAAGAAGAAATGCATAGTGAGACAACGATTTTGCATATAATTTATTTGAATATTTGAATCCCTTTGTCTTATAGTTATTTCTTTTGTTCCTTGTCATATTGCATGATATTGTTGATACAAAATACTGTGTAATAATGTATGTAAGTAAATAAGATATCTACTACACATGTAGGGTGAATTATTGTTCTTCCATGCAGACGAAACTAATTGTAAACATTAAGTGATTGACAGGGAATAAATGAATAAAAAATTCTTTATGACTTACAGAGAGATCGCTTTGGAAGTGTTAAGAAACGAGCCGATTGGGTCATTCATTGTTCGTGAGTCGACAACCAAGTCGGGATGTTTCGCCCTATCTTTAAGAGTGCCTAGAGAATTTCAACCTACAGGCATCGCCCACTATCTCATTCTTCGAACTGGACGGGGATACAAAATAAAGGTATGAAATTACAATATGAAATATTATACAAATGAAATACTCGCTATATGAAAGTTATAATGTGAATATGTATGACAGCAACAACAACTTCAGGCTAGATCAAATAAATGATCTTTAGAACATTTTATTGGTTCTCAGTATCTAACATTACTGACATTAAATGTAATAATATTTTGAATATTCCTTATGTATAAGATTGGTACTTGAGCGTGTACTATGCACTATATAGATATTAATACATAGATAGATTTTGCATTATAATATGATTCGACCAGATATTTACCAAAGGGATTTTATAGGGACTCAGTATTTATATCTCTGCATGCAAACAATTTGTAAGAACCTATTATGCCATTGTAAAAATTGTCGTACCTATTTAAATGAGCTTAAGTTACAATACAATACACTTATATCCATTTTGCTGCCTGTAGTATATGAAATTGCTGTAAATAAGTCAATTTTATAAAGATTGAATGAATTTTCTGACTGATAATGATATGGAAAATGTAGCTAAGGCTAAGGCATTCATTTTTTGCTAGACAACTATTTTATTGCTGTCTGAAGCTTACTTTGTATAGTATGTATGTATTATACTTATCCATAGGTGGGGAGGGAAGGTAATAAGAAACGTAAGGTCTCATAAAAATTAGATTTTCGTATAGGTTAGGTAGTTTTATATAGGAAATGAATTATGATTTCTGTGCGTGAGTGTCACGATCTGAGACTGCCATTCATAAGAAAAATTATTAGAATATATTTATCTTTCTCTCATCCTTGGTAATGCTTAAAATTCCACAGAAAGCCTTAAAGGCAATGGAAGGAGTATGGAGACCGAATGGAATTTTTAGCTTTGACTTGACTGCACTTCTCTTGCAGATGAATCTTTACCATTTATGTTATGCACTACGATTAGTAACTCTTTCAAGAGAGATATCTTGCTATTGAAAAAATGAAGGTCGTCCGTTGAAAGGCCTGGAGATAAAAGTAGGATGCAGTAAGAAAAAGTACACAATGCAATGCTTGTTATTACTAACTTTTTTAGACTACATAACTAAAATTGTGAATAAAGGGGAAGTATTCTGTGATGGTTGATCACAAATCACGACTTATTATTACATTAGGTAAAAAATTATATTCAAAGTATTTGTCATCCATACAACTTTCAGAAACATCTTGATAACATAAATGTTACACGTAAGAAAATGGAAGAGCTACATCGGATAAATATATTTAAAGGATATGATTCAGAAAACCTAAAAATATACAGTCAATTAAATTATATAAGTTATTTTTACTCATACATGTCCTATGTTTTAAAACTAATTGAAACAGTATCCATTAAGTTGTTTCATATTTTGTGTCTTTGTGCATGTTCATTGTTTGTGCAAGCAAAGAGATCGTTTGCACGCTTAATCTAATAAATGAATATCAAATTCTCGAAAGGGTAGCTAGCATTCAAATGAGAAGGGAGAAACAAATAGTTCGAGTTGTAGAGATACTAAAATTATGTCGGTGTGGCTTTCAAAGTTAAATATTTAAATAGGAATTTGTGTGCGTTAAGCATTTGTTCTCCGTAGAAAATGAGAAGATCATCACGTAACAGTTATGTATGTCATAAGTTAAAGTTAAGGGTAGCATTTGGTGCACATAAACATCAACAGAATACTTATTAGAAATGAGAACTACATAGAAGAGAACAGTTTATCTTTTAAGGTATCTTATAGCTAGGTTACGTAATACTTTAGAGATTCCTCGAATTATACATATTCATTACTTACTCCTTTACCACAAAGTATGTGCCTATATATGTATGAAAGGTGGTTGTTGTTGTACATATTCTACATATCATCATATCCATGTAAGTAAACAAAGAGTATACGCATGGATTATGGATGTGAGTCGGATAATGTTCATTATGTATGTATCTGTACTACTATTATTATAAAAGGAAAGAGGTGATAAATGACTGGTTTTCTTAATGGCAGGGTTTCACAAAGGAATTTGGGAGTCTCAGCTCGCTAATTACTCATCATTCCGTGATGCCGGAGTTGCTGCCTTGCCCTTTGTCCCTTCATCGCTATCGGCCTAAGCATGCCCACAGGGTCAGTCGTATAAATTCCTCGGACTTTGTTGAACCTGAGAAACTCATCACTTTCAGAAAATTCACAGACTTTTGACACTTAACCTTTGCCCAGCCGATACAACTCTTTTTTAATGACGCCAACAAGACCAAACAGAAGAGAAGATACAATATCCAGAATCCAGACCTACAAATGCGACGTGCCTTAACGAAATAACTTTTTAATAAATCAGTACAATATTACTCCATAGATTATAAATCCAATAATATTCGTTCTTTGTTATCATAAATTAAACTGTTGCCAATTGTTTGCTGTCATTATAATAATAGTTGTATAAGCAAAATTACTGGTATATATGTACTTGCATCTGTTTAAGCGTATGTTATTTTAATTGATAAAATTCTATGAATACAAGATACCGTTTGGCAAGATAATAACATGATATACTCAGTGTATTTGTAACTCCAATTTCAAAATCCTAAACCATTTATATGTAGAATAATTTTGTTCTGTTCGTTGCGAGGCAAAATCCATATCTCTTCTAAGTTGTCTGTCATATCATAAGTGGTGCAGATTAAAAAATTAATACCTTAATTATCTTGATTGTTATACGATTACACGCTCCTAGTCTTACCAAGAGAATTATTATTATTAGGAAGGTGTTATTAGGAAGAAATTAATTATTTCTCAAGTATGTCGATACCGATACTGAAACTAATTAATGTAGAATATACGTTAATGTAATGTAATTTAGTAAATTGCAAATTAATGTAATTTTAAAGGCTTATATATGTATAATTTATATGTAATATCTACTTACAAAGTTTAATAATAATTATAATGTACAACTTATCGTTAGCTCTATGCGAATATTATTTGTTATCAGTTTATTATTGTTGATGTTGATAAGCTGAATCCAAGTTAATAAATGAAAAAGTATATACGTTTATGAAATGTTTACTCATTCTGCCAAATAAATATTTTGACGTTACTATTAAGGATGAATATATATTTTAAATCTCAGTAACTATAGAGGGGCTTGGATAGAAATAGTTGATGCGTTGCAGATAGTAAGAGGAACCCTTGTGTAATTTAGATACTTTAAATGCATTTAACTGAAGTGCATAATACGGCTAAAGGACATGTTATATACAAAATCTCGCGTGCGTCGAAGCTAATTTTAAAATCGTTCAACCATCCCTAATATGAATTCAAGTTTTATTAATCAGTGCAGTGCATACAAATAAAATAATTTATGTAGTTAATTATATAGTCAATAGTTTCAACATAAGTCCCAATCCCAATCCTAGTTATTTTCATTAGAGACACGGCAAGACTAACGAAGTTTGAAGAAAATTATCTTTATCAGTAAAAAATATCAAGTCTAGCCTAGTTTAGATTTAGAATCGATTTTAGTATAAAATAGGTCTGGAAGGCTTCGAAATAATTTTCGGCTATTTAAATATTAAATACTAAAAATAATTTTTACAGTATGAATGCACACAACGAGGCGTCAGGGCAAGGAAAATTACTTTATTGAAATTACATACTACTCATAATACCTATACAGCAATATTCAGGGTTCAGTAGGACCGTCCAAGTACAAGGATCAAAGAGCATAATAAAACACCCAAGCAACAGTACCAGCTTAAACTCCTTAAAGTTTTGAAGATTTATCTTTTGATTTACTTAGTGAGCCCACCTTTCGGTAGGCCTTCCAAAAATAGTTAAATACTCATTAAGTGCCCCCCTCCACGGAAATCTTTAGTAAAAGGCGAAAGATTTATACGGCTTGAAGGGAGGCCAGAGTTAACCATTACCTGATTCCCCACGTCCTAGCCACTGCTCCAAATGGATCTTACCGCACGGAAAACTGCTTCCTTTATAACTTTACTATATAAATTATTTAAATTTTTATATAAAAATTAGCCTACAATAAGTACCATAAACCATTATGCTATATTTTGCAAACATAATTTCGTATTTAAATTGTTTGTTTTAGAAAAAGAGGAATTAGTCCAAAATAGGAAATTATATGTATACAAAAGAGTAGGGAATAGGCATGGACATGTAAAAGCTGAAAGCACACACACTCTCTCACACAGTATACCCGGCTAATGCATACGGACGCACACGATACCCTTGCTTGCATTGTAAGTCAGTCAAATATAAGCGAGCTTTATGGAGGTTGTAGCAGAAATGCAGCAAACTAAACCTATTTTGTTTTTCACTCGTACCCGTAAGAGTTCGTACGCACACTCCTTTCCAGTTTGGTTGTTTAACTTGTTTCGGCTTTGCTATCTCGTTGTCTATTTCCTTTTAATTTTCTTTTAATTTTCTTTTTTTCTTATTGCATAAGCATACTGCATACTTTTTACTATTTTGCAAATTATTGTCTAGTGCCTAGGTATATATTTTTCCCACTTCTCACTTACAATCATAATAGAATTCACAACAAGTAAAATGCTAAAGTAAAATAAAATGTAAAGTAGACCCAAGTTGTAATAACACGTGCAACTTGTACACGCTGCAAATGTGATAACATAAAAACATGGTTGAATGAAGTCCTGTACATATGATATAGTACCGATTCAAGGATACTAGATATAAATATATATGATTGATTAGTGAATGATGAGCACGTGATTAATGAATTTGTCTATGTTGCTAAGCTAAAGGCTAGTAAAGGTCTTTACGGCAAATAATAATTCGAAAGCGTAATTATAATGCTACCACCTTTACCAATCGTTGTGTTTATGTGATGTTTATGTGTAGATTTCTTTGGGACCCTTCGTGCGTGCGATTGTGTTGGTGACACGGTTAGGTACATGAAATTCAATTGTGATTTTATTTTCAGTCTTCTACAAGCTTCACATAAAGATAATTTTATTACATAGGTAATAAATACTAGTACATAGTATTAAATAAATAAATAAATAAGTAAGCGGTTCTTTATTTATGTACTAACGATACAAATGGTGCAATAAGCAGGCAGTAAGGCAGACCTTTATGTACTTGTAAGTAAGTACAAACCAGACCCATGTACTGCTAGCAATTTTAACTTGTAATTAAGGATTGTTGCAATTATTGCATAAAATTGCAGCATATTTTGATAGATATAGTTGCATGCGTCAGTAGAGGTACGCATACGTACGCAACCCAAGTTACATAGGTGCACTTTTACCTTAATAGATAACGGCAGGCCTTAAATGGGCCTCATGTTATAACATGCATTCAAAACTTTATTCAACTTTATGTAATGTACTTTTATTATTTGTGTAAGCTGTGCCTGTGTATGCTTTATACATGTAATTGTAATAATGATGGGCTGCATATAATTAAACGGGGCTTTGTGCAAGTACTTATGAAACGCATGCATGTAAGTAAAGGGCCGTATACACACATAAAAATTAATAGATTTTTAAGTCCTTTAACTTCTAAATATGTCAATTGGCAGCCCTACACTTATGTATTTATGAGAGTATGCAATAGTAGGCAATTAAGGTATTCCTTTATGTTTATGTACTTGGAATAAGCATACCTTCTATGCACTTAAGGAGGACTCAATGGTTAGAATATGAATCAGACGGACGCGCGCTTGATTCGCATCTGTTCATATTGAACGT
>JAQFYC010005163.1:0-15122 GCA_034694165.1 Tomocerus mixtus
TATCTACTCTACATTTAACTTCTCCGTTTCCCATGTCCCATACAAGAGTTTCTGCGGCGGTTGAAACCTAAAGCACACTGTTGTGGACCGATAGACTCTTACTGTTTATTATTGACAATTGACAAGCATCTTTATAATGTTACTATGAGAGAAAGGATATTAAGCATGCAAATATGAACAAATGACTGACTAAATAGTCAAGATAGACTATAAAAATTAGCCAATTTGTGTCTGTCTGTCTGTCTAGTATAGAAGCATAGCTCAAAGTTGGTTTGAGATATCGGCATCAAATTCTGACCCCCCCCCCCATTTTTTGAAAGTAACATCATAACATCATAGAAGCTAATGAAATGAGGTATCGTTGGAAAACTGTTGACATCGGAAAACTATGAATCTCAATGGACCCCAGAAAAAAGGTTAAAAAAAATGCTCCATTCATGGGAATGCAAAGTTCTACTTTTGAAGCAGATAAAAGAACTTCCCCATAGCCAATATTTTACGACAATCACCCACTTGCAAATCCCGTTCCATTACCATAACCACACCACTATTTTGCACCTTGACAACCAATACAAAAATCCTTATAAACTGTAATCAAGACATGCCGTGCCTATTCACTTTCGTAGTCACTGTCACTGATACTGTGCCACAGCACCGGTTTAACTGCAGTAATGCGCATATCTCAAGAAATGCATTTCATGATGTAATGATTAGTTGATACGATTTTCAGTTTCGTCTCATCGGTAACAGCGAGTAAAAATGAACGGCCTGTTCTTTATTTGTGGCTACAGTCATATTATTTTTTACAGTTTTAGTAGGCCACCTTGGTTTGGTGTCGTCGTCGTCGTGAGTCGTTAGTCATGATTTAAAATGTAACCAACGACAAAATAGGATATCAAATAAAACAACTGCAATGATTAGTGAAGTATTAACGTTGCTGCCGCTCCCTAACACCTAATAATTTGGGTGTTAAAATGAATACGAATTATTCCAGAAGTCTTTGAGCAACAAAGCAAGAACCAGCAGTTAATTTCTTGGTCATCGGTGACAGCATATATATATTTGAAACATTGACCACTAGACTAGAATGTTTGTCATGGTTTCAATTTTGAATTTGTGTCAAACACGCTGAATTCATTGAACTTAAAAATCGTCCAGTTTACGCTCGAGTATTCACTCAAATTCAACTGCTACTGCTAATACAACTAATCACTGACTAAAACCAGTAATTTTAAAAATATTCAAAAATATGGTGGGATTGTACCTTCCAATTGCATTCCGCAGCATGTTGTTTCCACACTTTAGATTTTTTCCCCATTGATTGTCAATGGTGGCTGGTAAAACTAATCCCCGTAATATTGGTACAATAACTTGATTATGATTGCTGCTAGCCAGTTCATCCTTTTTGTTCAAAGTTTAAGAATAGTATTGCTGGGTTTCCAAATTCACAACGAATGAGTGGCAAAAGCTGAAGCTATTCAAGATGACAAAGGAAAGGAGAAGCATAGCTTGGGCAGTGGCAGTGCTAGCCAATTCTCTCCATTGCATTCGAACGCATGAAACTAGCTCGATTAATATTAGTACCGCCAATCACCACCGCACTAGCTACCACGATAGGAAAGGTAGTCAATTTTAACCAAAATATTTCTCACAATTATTATGTATCTCCAGATACAGTAATGAGTTCGTCTGTGCTGTCTGTCTGTGTGTCCATGTGTCTGTTAAGGTTCTAACTACGCTTCAACTTTTTTGAATTCTGTTTTCTGACTTCGAAAGAGGAGGTAAAAAGTAACCTTGTCAGTGTTTTGGGGCCAAATTGGCCAAACTCCCACCTAGTGAGCACGCCCGCTTATATTTTGAATAGAAACATATGAACCGTTTAATTCGTTAATTTCGTTTACAGTTGTTGGCGAATGGAATCCAAATATGAATCCCAATTTACCCCAAACATGGATGTGAAATTTTGTGGGAATTTAGTAATAAATATCTTTAATACGCCATTTAAATTATTTACATCAACTAAACCGGTATTCTAGTGAAAAGCATTTTAAAAAAATTTATTAAATGATGATAAATAGAGACATCCGTTTGATCGGTTTATTCACACATATATCAAAACATCTTGTCCATCTGTTTCTGCATCTGTCCAAGCGATTTTAAACGGGTAACCCTTTTTCAGTTCTTTTCTTACAAATTGATAAGGGAGATTCAAAATAGTTTCCCTTTGGGTTTTGGACCGAATCGGTTTTCCTCATATGGACAAAGACTAGTGATACATATAGGGAACCTGCTTGTGGACAGTGTATTTCTCTGAGCAGTCAGCCCAGAAATTTAATATTAAACCAATTCCATATTCGAACATCGAAAATCATCAATTAATCAAAATATTCATATTATTTCGGCTGACTTTAAGTAGGGACACAGGCCAGGCGTCATGGTTTTTATATACATTTTCAATATAACGCTGTTTCATAGCAATGGAATAGTTGCATTCATATAAGTATGATGCCTTTAAGCGGTAAGTTGGAATCGGCTCATACCTCTGCACGAAAATTGGTTTATAGCGCGGCTTTTCAGTATTTATATATTTTGCGGCCAATGAATTTTTGTTATTTACCTAAAAGGAGGTGCGAAATTGTGAATATAACGCGCTCTTGTAGAGAGGATAGAGAAAATACATGGATGGATAGGAATATTTTAGACACTAGAGAAATGGTAAAGTTTCTTTCACCCTGCCTTACTACTACCTATTTAAACAACTACGCTACAGTATGGTAGTATAGGGGGCTGACAGACAGTATCAAGCGGGACGGGTCAATTTTGAGCACGGTATCCTTTGAGTATTTTTTGCCATTGTTCCTTCACCTTGTCCTTCTACTATAATTATTTGTCCTTGTCGGCTGGAGGGGAGAGGGGTGATAAGTGTTGAGGATTATGGGGTTGTCTGCCTTCTTCAATACGGGATGTTGGGTACTATAGTGCAAAGCTCTTTCTGCAATTCTGCACGTTTACAGCAAAAGTCTTGGTTTTCTTCGTCGTGTCTGCTGTCTGGTGTGTCTCTTCCTATTCCTGCTGTGCTGGCTGTAGTGTATCAGTGTATGTAGAGTGAGTGTGAGTTGTGAACAGTGTGATTCATTCACTCAAGTCGCAGAGCTCTGTCCCGACGAGTTACTGGCTGCTTTATCCACCATTCTCGTTTCGTCTTCTTTGTTGGCAGGTTGTCTAGAACCGTTTGGCAAACTATTCCTCAACTTCTCACTTTCAATTTTCAAAAAAGTCATCATTCAATTATTATTTTCTGCTACTACTTGCATAAAATCCTTAATCCTGGCACCCGGCGCTGCCTTTTTGACTGATACCTCGGAGAACCCCTGCCTTGTACTCATGCCTTCAGCGTCCGCAAAGGTCGACAAATCCATCGATTCCACCATGGATCCCTTCAAGCAATCGTTGAAGTTCGTGGAACATAAAATACGAAATCTGGAGAAAAGAAAGGTTAGCTTTTCATATTTTGTTCTTTGAATGCGTCATAATGAAGCCTTATATATAACAGCATATAATTTGCCCGTTGTCACTTATCACTTTCATCAATAAATTGAGCTATGACAGTCAGAAAGGAATCAATTTTTAATTGATCATATTGATCTTCCCTTTCCCACGTAATTGCCAGACTTAGGAGTTTGGTTAGTCATCATTCCAGTCAGTTCATAGTATAGTCCAGTTCAGTCACAGATCACAGAGTCACAATCAGCAATGTGAGACAATGAAAGGCGTGCACACACACCGGATGATGTGTTAATGATTGATAAAATTTTATAGCTTTTATTATGCTACTTGAGACTGGATGATTTATTGTTTATATTTTAATGCCGCTGCATTGTTGACTACATCTTTACAAATTATAATTCTTTACCAAGCATTTTGTTAGTGTTTAATGTTCATTCATTCCTTCGAATTTTACGATTTGCCGAATTGTGACTTAATCAAAAATTAAACACTAACTAATTTATTCATTATGCATACGTGTGGCTACGCAATAGATCATTAGGCCATCACCAATGCCATACAAACCGCCAATTACCAACGGGCTTTGGTTTCCAGGAATTAAAAGACTATTGTGTAAGCAGGAGCTTTTTGGGTGGAGCGCAGCCTTTTGGCACGCGTTATGATGAATGCCGACATAACGACAATTAATATTCTGTTAAGTATAGTATTCTGCACAATATGTCGTAGAGAAATTAATTTGGGAATTGTCACTGAGGATTTAAAGTCATTGTATTTATTTTATCAGCATTGTTGATTGTACATCAGGTTGTTCATATTTGTCAAGTGATTTAGTGCTGCGTACATGATAGCTTTGTTTGAATTCATCAAAATCAAAAATACAATTTTTCGAATTTTGAATGTATTATAATGTTTTTTAACTTCTTAGGGCAAGCTAGATGTCTACAAACAAGAGCAACAGGATGGCAAGGAGCTCAATGCGGACCAGCTGGCTGCTGTAGCAAAATTTACCGAGGTCGTACAACAGTTGGACTTTTCCAGAGATTTTCTCAAGCAACTGACGCAGTTAAATGATGAAAATGATAAGGCACTTAAAAAACAGCAGAGACAACAAAAAGTGGAGCTGAGTGAACGCTTAGTCGAACAACAAAAAAACTATGAAAATCTGCTGATTTTCCAAGGAATTCTAAAGACAATGGTTCGTAATTGGAAGTTCATAAGTTGCATTTTTCATATTGTGTAGTCGGACAGTAAGGAAGAACATTACTGACTGAACTGAATTTATTATTTTTACAGGCTCAAGGCGAATGCCGTGAAATTCTTTTGGATTCGAATTTTTCCTATCCTCTTACTGAAGACGATTTAAAGTCACTGACGGAATTTAAGAAACTCGTTGATCCCGGTAGCCCACACCAGGCTGATTTTTTATCCGTCGCTGCTGGTGCCAGCGAACAATATTCGCAATTATTTGGTTAGTCCGTGTGTTTTTAATATTTTTACTTACTAAATGTAAATTACTATTGAACCACTTGGAAACTATTGAAATTATTATGGTATTTTAAATATATTATTTCTTATGTAGAAGGATCTACGAAAGTCGCTGTCAACGGAAAGACTTTTCGCGAAATAAGAACTATGTTGACCGCCATTCGAAAATCCAATTATTTTTCGTCGTTAATCTCTATTGAGCAAGAAAATTCTGTCAAGGAGACTCAGACTACCCCAATTAAAAAAGAGATTGCTGAACGACCGCCACCCCAACCACGACCCGAGCTCCGACCAGAGCCACGATCCGAGCACCGCCCCGAGCCGCGACCCGAGCCTCGACCAGAGCCTCGAGTGGAGCCCCAACAAGTTATGCATAAGATGCAATCTGAACGGCCCCCTTCGCCGCAAGATTATATCATGGTAACATTCTAACACCTTATTAATAGATTTGCCTTTAAACAAAGCAAAAATTCCTTTTCCAATGTTTGGGCAGAGTTTCGCACCACCACGACTGGTAATTAGGGAACTCTGCCCCACTTTGCTTTAGTAGACTGCACTGTTAAGTACTTACACGGGCTATGTAGACAGATCAAAGAGATGACAGTTGAAAACGTTTGAACTGTGCAATGAATTTGGAGATGCTTTTATTCTTTGTTTTAGTATTATGATTTGAATATTGATATTCAGCTACACATTTTTAACCGTGAATGACTCTTTGATTTGTGCGCGTGGGATTTTTCATTTTATTTAATCAAACTGACTTTTGGTGACTGTACTGTATGTTGGTGGTGAGCAATAGAGCCACTGGGCTTGTTTTTGTATAGTATAAGCTACAAAACCAAAAAGATGGAAAATGGTAAAAATTTTAGCCTTTCTCCGTATGTTCGACTTGACTGCCTCGAGACTCGAGCGACATACATTGTCTTATTATCCAACAAAAGTACATGCAGATGAAATCTGGCAGTATATGTACAACCTAGAGGTACCCTACTAGGTAGCTATAGGGAAAATAATTGCGTCAAATTGCCCATACTCTATATTTGCAACAATACGTTGCAGATGAAATACGTAGAGACAATAATTATACGTTGAGTAGATTATAGAAATTCGTGTCAGCATTAGCTCAATCTCATTAGCGGTCCAGGCAATCCTGCCTCGATCGGTAAAACACAAATGTTTCTATAAAAAGTTGGCTATTGTGAGGATTGACCTGACATTTTGCAAATCTAAAGAAATTTTGGTGGGCAAAATCGGATATAAGTTCATTATTCCCAAAATTCTGGGATTGGCTGTATGTCTTCTAATGCTCGATAAACTCACAGAGGAGAAAATATTTCCTCACTGGAACCGATCAATTTTTAATAGAGAAGTAGAGAAAATTTGTAAACGCAAGTATTAAATTATATACGTTGACACAACATCTTTTATTTTCTAGAATTAACAAGAATATTTTTCAAACATAAATATAATATGTTTCTAATACTGTGTATGCCAATCCTTTTATTAGAGAAATAAATTAAATAAATAATTAAAAGTATTATTTGTTTTGGAAGTTAAATGTAACAACTATAATTTGGTATTGGATATAACTAAAAATTAAAAATATCGGGAGTTGGTAAAAAGATAAGAGGATGCATTAGTAGCCTATTAAAAGTTGAGGGGTTCAATTCGTGCACTAGAATTTAAGTTGTTAGTGTTCAAAATCCGTTGCCGTACCTTAATGGTGGTATCCGATCAATTGCAATAGCCTATCTCTATAGAAGTAAAACGCTAAATTATGTATATCAAAAAATGCCAATTCAAATTTCAACTACTTGCGGACTACTGTAAGTTTTATTTTATTAAAATGATTGTGACGTATATAATGAATTGAAATAGAAACAGACACAATTTTTTTAGAATTAGTTTGGCCTGGGTTATTTGAATTCCTGATTTGACAATGGTATTGGATTGATGTATGTACTAGAATGTGTAATATAATTTCAAGATATACCTATCACAGATGGGCGAATCTAAGATAAAAGGTGTAAGGGAATCCGCAAGAAGTCCAGTTTCTGACCCAAGTTTAGAACAAATGAAAGGTTTTAATGGTCCCATAATGGGCCTGGCTATGGCCGCTAAACAGACAGAAGATAAGGTTATCACAAGAAGCCCAGAGAACGATCCCAGCTTTGCGCAGAATGTTGATTGTGCCAGAATGGACCCACAACTGGCCGCTTTCCGAGAATCTCTGGTCAAGAGTACAATAAATGGGCAACGTTCATATCCAGTTTTGGCAGCCTTTCGAGAAGATGATCTGATTAAGGCAAATACGTATTTAGCAAGATTACAACTGGAAAGACTGAATGGGGCAACCAATTTAGGCCTAGACGAAGAATTTATTGGTCCCACAATGTGCCCAGATAGCGCCCTTTATCAATCAGATCGGATTATGGCCAGTAATTTGGCAGCACTAAACATGACAAGACTGAATATTCGAGTGAAAAATAATCAACAAAGTGTTGGGAATTTAATACAACCAGGTTATTTTGGATGGCATAGCTGGATGTGCTCACCTCAGGCGGCTAATAGTATGTGGCCAGCGGGTCAGGTAATTACTCAAGACTCAAGCAGTAACCAATACAAAAAACAATTTTTGATTAAAGAGACGATTCTGCGAACTGTAAGCTATCCAGAAAACCGTATTGCTTTAACTTACAGAATTTCCATGTTTCTCTAACGTAATTGTTATTCATATTTATTCAGCTAACAAATCAGACCCTTTTCCACGAAATGAAACAAGAAGAAAGATGTTGCCTATTGTATATTAATCTTAATCTTAACTTTTATATTTTCTTTTGTAAGGTTATTTCCTTTTGCGCCAACAACTGATGCAACATATTTATTATAAACGGATTCTGATAGTTATAGTTTAGTTCGCGGAATCGTTTAATTGTTACAAACAAATTGTCTAATTATTACTTCTTTTAATTTGTGTCCACGACGACTACAACGGTTTAATTCACCTTTGCGTCCCACTGAAGAATGGTATAACTAATTGGCCATAATAGACGTAGTTATTTACAGGGAAGGAATATAGTTTAGTAGAACGCTTAGGGTCGTCTTGCGACTGTAAAAACAAAACCTAAACATTATTAAAGGATTGAAGATTAATTATAGCTAAACCAGACAATCAGATATTTATTGATATTGACAATAGAAAATAACAGATCTCTGTTTATTGAAAATTCATTTGTGTGGTAGGTAGCCATTAATTTAATTGTCGAGTATGTTGCGCCAAATACATTCTCATAATTAAAGACCAAAATTAAAAATTTTATCTTCTTAGGATACAGTAAAATTATTATTAGATATCGTGTACGTAAGTATTTTTATATTTAATTTTTTAAACCCTTTTCTTTTCTTTATGACTAGTTTCTGTCTATTTGGTGGTAGTGCACTATTAACGTTATTGAATGTGAATGCTGTGTTGGTGTCGTGGAGCATGTTGTGATTTGTGATATTGTATCGCATTTGTGCATCTAATTTTAATATTGTATCGTTGATATGAAGGCCACATATATAGTAACTATTGACTATTGACTATTACTAATCCAATCCATACCAATAAATTTTGATTTTAGGGATCGCCATATAACTTTTTGCAAGACTCTCGGATTGACATTTCTCCTCACATGGACCCAGCTGTTGTTGCCGTTTCCTCTGTTGCTCCTTTACTGCCGCAAGGGATTCCCAACTTACACAATGCGTATCCTTACGATGAGCAAGTACGAAATAATTTTAAAGGAAAACGAACCGGCGTTAATCATACAGCAAAGTCAAAAAAGAAAACTGAAAAAATCGAGGAGTGGAATGCCAATCCACAGGAGTGGGCTAAGAATAATGAAGAACCCGGCCAAGGGAAACATTGGCCGCTAAAACCGGAAGCTAATGGAGAATGGGTGGTATACGCTAACCCCAAAGTCGACGAATCAAAGCCAGAAGTTGCCAAGAAAGGATGGGTTAACTACCCTCCGAAAGAAGTTACTAAGCCTCAAATGGAGGAGTGGGCGTGCCCTCCTAAGGAATCCTCAGCCCAAATTCTCGCAGTCAATAAGTCGTCAAATGATATGGAAGAATGGGTGTGTGACAAGGATAAGGTAGGTGATAATACAAATGGAATGGAAGAATGGGTATGTCCGAAGGAGCCTGGAACGGAAGTCGTCAACGGTATGCAAGAATGGAGCAACGTACCTCCAACTGCCACACCAAACGAGGAGTCTAACTTTTCAGGAGCCAATCCCCCCGCCAAAGATGATGATAACGAAGATTGGGTAACTCCTAATTCCCCGCCGAAGAATGATGAATGGGGCTCAACGTTTACTACCAAAACTAGACCGGAGGAAGAAGGCGAAGGAAACCAATGGAATCAGATGACGCAATCAGCCACGAATGGAGGCAACAACATGTCTATGGGCGGTAAGTATACTTTTATCCAAATCTAAATTGTTGGGACTACATAAAGCATATAAATTTCATGCCAACATAATTATTTGACAATTTATTTCATATTATTAAAAATGTAGTAAGTTTAGGTTTGGGGAATAGATAATGATTCGAATACTTAATTTTTACGTTAGGTTCCTACCAAAAAAGACGCAACAAACCAGCTACTCGTGGTACTCGGGGACGTGGCGCTAACAACGGATACGGTGGTGGAGATCAGAGAAGGGGTAATAATCGTGAATATAATCGAGAAAACCGGGACTATAACCGAGATTACAATAATCGAGGGGACTTTAATCGTGACGGAAACTACCCTCGTAATCAAAATTTGCAAACACGCCCACCACGGGACTCCGGATATTCCAATGGCAGAGGAAACAATTTTCATGGGCAAGAACAGCGTTATGATCAGGAGCACAATGAAGGTACTAAATATTAGGCACCTTTAATGCATGAACAAAAACTGAACGGAGTGAAGAGTTGCCTTCCTCGTCGTTGCTCGTTATTTTAAACCTCATCTCGATAACTAATACAAAATTATATAGTACATGTTCGAAAAATATAATTTTATTCTGTTGTTGTAGGAGAATATAATAAGCGGGGAGCTGGATCCTTCACAAGGACTAGAGGTGGTGCATTACCCGAATTTACTGCATCCTTTCGCGGAGGTGGAGGCGGTGATTTCCGTAACACGCGTAATAGTAGTTCCAATTACGCGGGAGCCCCAATGTACTGACGTCCAGAAACTGATTACTATTCATTATCCCCGGTTATCTCATTGGCAAAAATGTTGAAGTTTTTCGCGACATTTTTTTCGTTTTTCCAATTTTTTCAGTTTTTCTTGACATAAGTTGTGAGTCAATTATTACAGGCGGTATATCGTTGGAATATCTATGGTGGCATATTAATTAGTCAATGTAAGGCTATTTAATAAAATAGGAACTACATTCGCATAACTATGCCGATTTAATACGTTAGAATTTTTTTATATTATGTATTAATAAATTGCAATTTCCAGTTAATTAAATAACTACAAGAAGTCATTGTGAGTTAATTAAATACTTTTCTATATGTACTACTGTAGATGCATTGTACCTACTTGGTAATATTTGACTCTTTTCAATAATTAGTTATCTAATAAGCCATTTATCCTAAGTTGTTTGACTATATGTCAAGATAATGATTTTCAGTCATGGCTATACTAAATAAATGTCATTCATATCTGCATACATCCAGGCTATGCTCAGATTTATTATTTTGGGAACAATTGATATCCGCATGTTATCCTATTCCTAAGTAGCATACGCTCCGATCCTATTTGTATTATGTAGGTTCCAAAAGTCCAACTAATGAGTTTGGATTTATGGGGATAGTTGCAGTACCTATTCATTAATTGCACAATCTTAATTTACTGTTAATTTTAATTAAACCTCGCATTCATTCATATTTTCTACTATTTGTACCTAGCATTTGAAATGTAACTTGCTCCTTAAACGGGGTTCTCTAATTTAACTGAAAATATTAGTTCGATTAGGATTAGGTAAAGGTACTACTATATTGAAAAATTGAAAGCTGCATATAGGCATGTTTGTGTTATCCATGTTAAATGGCATTACATAATAACTAATTACGCTACACCATAAATTCAAAAGGCTTTAATGAGTGTTGTATGAAATTATTTAAGTACGCCAATTTTTTACCATCCAAATTATATTAAAGTCTAATCGTGTTTACATTTAAAATTTATAAAAATTAATAGTATACAATGGTGATTAATATTTTTTGCATTTATTGAAACATGAAATACCAATTAGACAGTTAAAGATATTCTATAGTTACCTTTCACAGTACCGAATGCACTATGATAAGCGCATAATTATTTTCTAATAACCATTTCATACATAACTACAAACGCATGCATTTACAATTTTAGTCACATACCAACATAAGGTATATTCATTTATTTATTCAGTATCAACAAAGTAGAGGGTGTAACACAATTAATTATAAGTAACATAAACTGTCGTTTGCTGGCAAATTATCATTTCGTCGTGTTGCTTGGATATTTCCTATTTTAGCACTTGTTGGAGAATTGCAAAGTGTTTTGCACTACTTTCCCATTTCAACTGAAGTTTATCCGTAATCCGTATGCCATTGAAAAATTGTATGCATGATATTTTTTCATTGACATGTACGACAACATGATTTGCATTTTGGTAATTTAATTACAAAACAGCACCCAAATAAAAAATTAACTTTCTCCTTCATTTCATAACCATAAAAGCGCGTAGGATGCTACAATTTCTACTATCTAGGAACCAAAACTTTACTTGAATGCATTATTAAGGACACCCTTCATGCAATGCGACATAAAACGTCGCAAAGACATTCCAAAAAGGCAGTTTCGCATATTTGCCTCAAGTTCTAGACGGTTTGACGGATTACTGGCTTGTAGGGCTCTACGGGTTATTGGATTCATTGGCTGGGAATTTGAAAGAGAAACTTTCGATAAGTTGGCACTGAAAGTTTTAAGAGCCCATACAGTATTTTACAATCATTTTTTCTTTTTCTTTCATCCATCTGCTTGTCAAATTTATATTAGGTAAATTATCAAAAGTTTCTTTTTCAAATTTATAGCCCGTGAATCTAGGAATCCACTGATCCCCACTAGCCAGATATCCGGTAAACCGTCTAGAACTAGAGGCAAATATGCGAAACTATTTTCATGCCTTTTCAAAGGCCTAAATTTTATGTGAACGAAAAGCAGGGGGAAAGACAGCAGAATAGTACAATATATTGTCCATGGAAACGTAGGTTGGACTTAAGATGCGTGGCCTGCATGTGAAAAACTTAGAAATTTTCCGATTGTTGACACCGACGTTGTTGACACCGGTGTCAACATTTTCGGTATCAACAATAGGAAAATTTCTATGTTGACACCAAAAATGTTAACACCGGTGTTACCATTTTTGGGTTGGACTATATCCTTTGGGTTCACCGAAAAACATTTCGGTGTTAACATTCGGACAATTGTTAACATTCTTTTTGTTTCTAACCTAACCTAACCTAATTATTTTGAAACGAACTACATTGTAGTTCGTTAGGTAAGGTTAGGTTAGGTTAGACACAAAAAGAGTAAAACACCAAAAATGTTAGCACCGGTGTCAACAACGTCGGTGTCAACAATCGGAAAATTTCTAAGTTTTTCACATGCAGGCCACGCATCTTAAGTCCAACCGGAAACGTAAGAGAGATGGGAAATACTTTAGAGAAATGCTGCATGCTGGTTATCATTTTTCTCTCTCTAAATTACAAGTAATATTTTGTCTCACTATTGCTATATTATGTGTGTACTATCTGTAATTCGTTGACTAGAGAGTCATGACTATGACTGATTGTGAGCTTGAAGATTTCTCCAAACATTTTTCGCATTCCATCGTAATGCAGCATTTTTCTATTGAAGATTCCTTAGGTATCATTGATTATAAAATTAGCTTTGTTCTTTACAAATTTTGACCTACCTCATCTATTAATTTCGCAAAAAAGTTGCTCATTAAACTAAAGAATGCTGTATGTACACATATACTGAGTGTAGCAGTTCACCTCCTTTATTAAGGTTCAGTGTAGGGAAGGAAAAGGAGGATACATTCTGCGTTAGGAAGTTAGAAAAATTAGGTTGTTTGTACGAATAACGAATTTGTTGAAATAAGTGTACAACACAGTAGAAAGTGTAGGTGCACACTCCCTTATCAACTAGGGAAATTCAACTAGTCTTTTTTATTTCTTCATTCTGGAATTATATATACAAAAATAGGTACCTTATTTATTTAAATATGTAATACTTCAGTTATAATATTTGGTCTGTATTGACTCTCACGTTCGGCAATACAAACACTAGGACAGTCTTTCTTTGTATCAGCAATTTTGTAAAAAATTACTTATCATCGTCATTTTAATTTGACGGTGATGCGTCAATTAAATAAATGCTTGTTGTTTAATCGTTGAGCCTACAACATATATGCAAATATATCCCAAGGTCATTTATTTAACTAATATCCACTGATTAATGTGATTAAGTATATAAAATATACTACCAACTACAGACAGGAGAGTTAAATGTATTGCAACGATACCTATCAATAATTACCCTAAACAGGTTTATGGTTTAGGGCAGTATTTTAATACTTGTTCCTAACGCATAATTTCTGCAATCTTACTGCAAATTTCTCTTAATGGTACTGATTTAGTAGTACTGAATCCTGCATACTCTCATAAACACGAATTTAGAATAAAAATGAGACACTTAAGGTATTTATTTTGTAAAAATTTCAGCAACAGGGACAAATGCATTGCCAAAATACTCTCAGTTGACAGTGGGGTTGTCTGAGTTTTGCAAATATACAAAAAGCCGAGGAGCTTCTGCCCCTTCCCGATGACGGTTTGGACAGGACGACTTACCCATTCGGAAATTATCATCTGACCTCTGACGAGGCCCAAAGTTCAGCATTATCGCCCACTATTTGAGGTAAACTGGTTTAATTTTCTTAACCAGATTGAAAAATCAGTTCATTTTAACCCATATCCGACATAGAATATTGAAATGTATCCAAAATCCAAATTACTGACATCATTGATGACATGCGTCCCAAGGTAGAGTTGACGTACCATTGCATTGGTGAGTGAATTGTACGATTTTCTTAAACCTGTGCCTATGGCATAGAGAAGATTGTGACATGAGACGTAGATAAAATTAGAACGGTTGTTCGGCATTAAGTTTTAGTTTTATTTTCCAATTCCAACTTCACATAATATAAGGATAAGGATTAAACCGAAACCATCTGTATCCAGAAATATCTCCTAACTAAATGACTGTTTGTTAAATTACGTTTTAATTTTATTTAATCAATTGATTTTTATGGCAAATGATTTGTCGTTCGGTCAATAAGTAGGTATTTTAGATGATTTGCTTATCTCTTAAACTTTAACGTGTGTGTTGTAAGCTACGTAAATAGTTTGTATGGACCGTTATCGATCATAACTTATAGTTGATAATTTAGGTTTACTAATTCTCATTGCCAACAAGTATGCATGCGGTACATACGTGCATGGATCTTGCAAAAATGGATGTGCATGTGCATTTGTAGTATATATATTTGGTTGAGTTGAGCCGATCTACCTCCTAAATGTATACTCTAAAATAAGTGTGCACAGTTCATATTATTATGTAACATTAACAGGAAAAGGTTAATAATAAGGTCACACATAACAATAACTATGAAATTCAGTGTTCAAAGGAAATTAGTAGTTACTTACGTCTTACAATTTTCCACTTTACATATTTTTTTTTATTTAGTGAGGTTTAATTTACATTTTGTGGAATTTATACAATTTTTACCATTTAACAAATAATACCGAGAGTACTGATACGATTTGACTGCGAGGATAGTTAGTATTTTAGTTATAAATAGTAGTAATATACATGCATGATAGTTTCATATTGCACAAGCACTAAATAGTTATTTCTATTTGTATATTAATATTAGATGACAGGAAAATTGGTTGAGACAAAAAAGCCGTATGTGATGTCCACTAAAGGAACCTGAATTTACATTTACCACGTAACCGATTCTGATGAAACTAATTTT
>JAQFYC010005164.1:0-15121 GCA_034694165.1 Tomocerus mixtus
GTGGCCAGAACTCCATGGGGGTGTGGCCGATTTGGCTCAAAAACATCTCGGATGTTACTTTTTACCTCCTCTTTCGATTTCTGGAAACAGAATTGAAAAAAGTTGACGCGTTCGAAAGTTAGAGCGTGGACACACACACACACACACACACGTCCTAACAGACAGCAATAATTTTATGATAATGTACCAGGCGGTACATAATAAACCAGTGCAAACGGATGTCCTCATGTATCGTCGTAATCAAAAAAGTATTAAATCGGAGTGGGGGTGCTGGTTTTGTTGATGAAAATAGTTTATATGACATATTAGAGACATTTAGTAACAAATTCCCACTAAATCTCACATTGCCCCACGTTTGGGGTAAATTAAAATTCATGTTTGAATTCCTTACATCAACACCTTTAAACGATGTGACACTTGCCATATGTTTCTATTTAAAAAATAAGTGGGCGTGGCCAGAACTTCATGGGGGCGTGGCCGATTTGGCTCAAAAACATCTCGGTTGTTACTTTTTACCTCCTCTTTCGAATTCTGGAAACAGAATTGAAAAAAGTTGACGCGTTCCAAAGTTAGAGAGTGGATACACACACACACACACACACACACACACTAACAGACAGCAATGATCTTCTGAATATGTATGTGACGATGCATAATAAACCGAACCCGGTGTCCCTATGTACCGCCAGAGGACATAAAATGGCATATTGTGTATGGGGTAAATTGAAATTCATATTTGAATTCCTTACATCAACACCTTTAAAACGATACCCCACTTGCCATATGTTTCTATTTAAAAAATAAGTGGGCGTGGCCATAACTGCATAGGGGTGTGGCCGATTTGGCTCAAAAACATCTCGGATGTTCTCTTTCGAATTCTGGAAACAGAATTGAAAAGAGTTGACGCGTTCAAAAGTTAGAGAGTGCACACACACCCATACACTTACTAACTAACAGACAGCAATGATGATAATATGATAATATACCTGACGGTATATAATAAATAACATAATATCAGCAGTACTAGCATATATAAAACGGGAATCAAAGTTCATTAATGTGTAGTGTGTAGGTATTCTACTTCAAAGTCAATGATGAAAAGGTGCAAGGCAGCATATTAAAAATATAAATAACTTTTAAGCCAATGCGTCATTTTACACAGCTCCCCGTCACCAATTTGCAGGCAAGGTCTCTGAGAAAGTTCAAACAGCAGGGTGATAACTGAAACCTGATACTTGGTCGTTTTCTTCTGTCTCAAGCTATGTTGGCTTGCTACTCTATTTGCACCATTCATGTCATAATATTATGCATTATTGTCTTTTTGTAATAAAGCAGGCCAGGGTTTCAATTTTTGAATTTTTCCATCCCTACCCAACCAGGGAAAATGGGAAAAGTGACGCCATGTACCGAAATACATACGAAGAGCTCAATCTCAATGAGAAAGTGTATTTGTATAACACATTCTTCCAGTTAAAGTTAAACACTGGCTGAATTCCCTGCATTCTTATAACTGTATTTATGATTTAAATTGGGCATAGCTAATACTCATAGTAATATTACGGCATGCAATAATATATCAACTACACAAAATAGAAGTAGAATAGTAAGAATTATTAATATTTTGTCAACTTTTTTAGAATATTGGTCATTTTTTGTCGACTTCTCAACAAAACCAAGTTTTTCCCGTTTTCCCCGGTTGGCAGTGTTTTTCCCACCCCGTTTTCCTCGGTCGGTGGGCTAGTGTAAATGGAGAAGTGAGACATTGGTCAACCCTGTTAAGATTTATTACGTTATGATATGATGCGTGAGTGCAGTACAGTATGGATATATGGAATTACGTGTATACTAATTGTTAACCACGTTTCTTATATACCGCTTCAATCGAACTTGCTTTACTATCCGCTTTAACATATATCGGTATTAGATATTAATTATAACTAAACTTCAACAGAGTATTGATATTGTGCGTTGTTGTTCATCGATAGTTCATGTTCTTCATGTAATATATAATACGCCGCACAATAGTAATAAAGATGTTCTCTCTCTAGTAGTGTCCAAAAAGTATTTTACTCTTGAGTCTAAAAGATAGAAGAAGAAATTCCGATCCAAGACCATCTGTATGTAACATAATTTTCATAAGTAGTCGGTAAAAGTACTTCAATCCCACGTCCAACGTCATAGTAAGTAATTACTTTTGATATAATTGTAGTGTTTCGTTGAAAATTATAAGAAGCTCAAGCTCAGGCTTCACACCACTTAAAATTGGAATATCCGCAGTGCAAAATAATTTTGCAAAATATTCTAAAATGTTTACTCTCTTATTTGCAGGTTCTCAACAATTGACAATGGAAAGTATAAACGACATTTACTATGATGTTGATCGTATAGTGCGAAAGAGACGAGACGGTACCACTGGAGAAACAATTTATATGGTCAAGTGGACGGGGTTTTCATCGTAAGCTACACATAATTATTATGGTGTAATTAGTATATGCTTTTAAATGATAATGAGCAGTATTTGTATAATACAAGTTAAACATAAACCACAATTTTAAAGATTTTGTTAGCAAAGGACAATAAAATATAAATATTTGTCATTACAGTAAACATAACAGCTGGGTGTTTCGAAAGGATTTTGTCAATTCCAGCGCCATTGACATCTTTGAGGAGAAAGAAAGGCATAGACATAATCGGCAAGGACAAATGTCTGGTGCTAAAAAACAGCTACAACAAGTGAGTTAATATTTTCAATGTATCTGAAATGTTTAAAATTCTTGTGTACTATTTAAAGATATTTAAAATGTTAATATGGTTTGCGCTATTTAGGAGGATGAAGGAGAAGATAAAGGAATACAGGCTGATCATTCAGGATTTGGTTTGTTCATCGGTGTGTTAATATTATTCAGTGTCAGTGTTATGCTCTTCTTGTACCATATGTTGTAAAATTTCAAGTAGTCATTTAAATGCCCGTCATCCCCAAGTAAGGAAAATATCATTTTTGTCGTTATTAGGTTTTTTAATCACAGATTGTTAGTTTTACCACCCACAATTCCCAGTTTTAATCTGGGTAAAGGTGTATCTAATATTGTAATAGTAATTAAGCTTTATTCTAATGACAAAGATAGAGGTAAAATCAAATATTATTATTTGTACTACAAAAGTCCCTAATTATATTTTCCTTTTTAAACACATATTTAACCATGGTTAATTTGTTTTAATTGATATTCCTTTCTTTGGGTGGCGTTTTAAAGATAAGGCCTTTAGAATTAAATAAGTGTACTAAAGCGCCTTAATTTTCTGTGTGTCTAATAAAATAAATCCTAGTAACAAAAATTTCTTATGAATAAACAACTAAATAAATGTATTTGAAGTTCTGCTATATATTTATAAAGTAGAGGGACAAGCATAATATTATGTAAGTAAAATAATGAAAAGAGATCTTTTCTTTAGTTAAATAGTGAATGTAGGAGTAAGAACGGAATACAGACAAATATTGAGAAAGTTTTAGACTTTTGCTATGAATTATACTTAGTATGCTGAGGTTAGCCATACCAGAGATCTGGATCAGATACCACAGCACAGAACCAGGCTACGACTATATATATTTAGATACCTACTTACTGGTTTAGGTTTGTTGGTTTTGTTTGTATGTAAAGTAAAGGTATGATTCTATCTGAGTTGTGGCTTGTCCGTCTGTCTGTTGTTTTGTTGGGCTGCTATGAGCGATCCATTTCATTTCACTCCATTTTGTCCATATCACGTCACATCAGAGCCTTTGAAGAACAAGAGTTGCGTTGAGTCTTCCAGAAAAAACGAACAGAAAGAGAGAAAAGACAAAAAGAATAAAAGAAGGAGGTCCTCGTCTCTCAGCCCATCATTCATCATCATCATCTCCACATCCTCATCTTCATCAGTCTTTTCTTTGCGCCTTTTCCTTTACACTTCTCCCTCCTTTACACTACTTTACTTTGTTCTCTCAGAACACAAACCAAGCCAGATATCCTGTAGAGCAGTCAACGAGTTAGGATTTACAAACACATGTTATATCCCCTCTCCCGACCCTGTCATTTACAAACAAAGTCCAGTTAATGCATTTTTAGTGAACCCCTATGCAAAAATTGTACTTACAGACTTTCTTTACAAAGTGGTTTCGAATATTGAGCTTCTCATTAAAATTATTTAAGTATTTACATTACTTTAAGGGATTTATGAGAGCAACAGGTGGAAAACAATTAGAGAGTTCAGAATTTTTCTTATATTTATGTAAAATAATTTCATACCTATCTTATCCTTATCATGTAAGAAAAATGGAATACATATCTGTAGACTGCTTTTACTTTCACACTGATTTAAATGCTCACATAATACACATCAGTATGAAATTCCATAAATATACCTGCCCAATATTGTACCGGACCGTTTAATATTTTACTTACATATAATTATGTAGAATTTATTCTTATTCTCCGTTCCATAAAGGTGATAAAGTTTAATTTTTTGTCTTGAGACACATACTATTATTGGATACGTATTTACATACATTTGTCTATTTTTTATTCTGTCTCATCTTAGGCTAACTTTAATACCGAAAAGGGTAAAAAAACAGAAGGGTTTTGTTCCTTTTACTGCTCTAAGTACTTGCTAGCGTGTTATTCCTCCGTATTTTGTGTTCCGTTGAAGAATACAAGTGTGTGTAATAATAATATGTACATATGACTTTGACTGTGACATAGTTAAGCGTAGGTATTCCATTATGGTTTGGGGTAACTATGCTTTTAATGCCATTCCAGTCTCAGCCCACAACATAAATACAACAACAGACACTCACATTTTTCAAACGTGTTTTCTCTTTCGGATAACCAGCCACTCATCTCATAACGTCACAACATAACTATAACCCACCACCACCAGCACTATAATGCATATGACAAAACCCATCTCACCACATCACACTCACACTTCAGCCTTTCAACAAGCTTTAGATACACTATTAAACTTTTCTCTGACTCCAACTTCATGACTATGACAACTGACAACACGACACTCTCAACAAAACTTTTAGAATAATGTCAATCCTTTGATATGCACAACTAAGTCTACTGTTACAGACTGACAACCCAAGGTAAGCAGCACTAAGCGCCTGTCTCACTTTTATGTATTAACCATCCTTACTTGCATAAATATACCTATATACCTACCTAAAAACCTAAAAACAAATACTTTATAAAAATGTAGCTTAGGTACCAACTCTAAAGAAATAAATACCTACCTATATAATTTCAAAAGCATCTATTTTAGATAAAATAGGCTAAATCCGGACAAATGTGTAAAACTGTACATAGTCATACATAGTATATCTTCTCTAACTCTTAAATACAACCTAAATATAGTATGTATAAAAATATATAAGGTTAATTATTATAGAAATATGGATAAAATATTGCAATGAAAATAATAAAAAGAATTCCTCTTGGACACAATACACATCAAAGCATAATTTGGTTTCACAATAATATTTCTAGAGCACCCACTCCAGAGTGTATCATAAATAACTATATACTTAATGCTCAACTACTTACAAAAACAATGTCACCAATACATAGGTACCCTTTGATGGAACTATAAAACATAAAACAATATAAAATGCATGTGTAGTGTAGCAATGTAGTTGTTTAGATGATTTATTAATGTATAACGTACATTATCTCCTGTGGTATGCAATTTAACAAATATGAAACAGTTAAACTAGAAATATTTATTGATAGAACAGTAATTATATTTGAAACATGTTTAAATTAATTTTGGTCTCACGAACAAATAATTCGCATTACTTATTTATTGCCCACAGTCGTGCCATGCATTCTTCATGACTTTGCTAACATTCATTGGATTTCAATGACAATAACAACATTGGCTTCTTCCTAAACGAGAACGGAACAAATAACAGTTCATATGGACATTCCGATTTCCAATTATGTAGTTTGACATGTCATTATGTAATATATATTAATGGCCAATTCTAATTCTTATGGGAAATTTGTATCGGAGTACCTATCCCTAAAGTTCATTACAAAAGTTTGCCCACAACAAAGTTTGATGGTCAAATCAAGAACCACTATTAGTATTTTTGACAAACTTGCCAAAAAGTGAAAATTCTTATAATCAACTAACAACATAAATATAATAATCTTTGCCATTTTTTGGAAACCTTCCCTAGTTATCTGTACTTAAGATTTCTTACTTGGAAACTTTAGTATACATATACTCTATACTCTATCACTAATTCATATGCACTTTGCTAATACATATAATAAAGTCAGTTGAATCTAAACTAAGGAAATTACTCTCGTACAGAAATAACAGGGGCATACATATAAATTGGTTAGTTTATTCAATCATTATAAAAAATATGCTCCAATTTTTGGATATCCATTAAACTTGCTTACTTACCTAGCTACTAACATTTTCAGTAAACCACGACAATTCTGTAGGTAACTGTTACACATATTTTAATATTATCTAGCTGGAATATAAATTACATAGGTTTTCGCACTGGTTATCATCGAATCAATTCCTCGCTCCTAAATAGCCTATAATTGTGCACTACGCACAGTCAGAAGAAGATAACAGTAAATGCTTACTAACCCATTTTGTCCTACACGTGTACATGTACAAGCAAATAATCGGCGATGACATTTAAGCTACAAAATATTTCGACAATATCTAATCGTAAATCACAGATGCAGATGTGGGCAACCTAAAAAATATTATGTTGGTACCCTTATAACTATTCTAATAGGATAAGCCCGGAATCATTACAATACCCTTTATTAGTCACCCTCCCATAGACCACGAACATTAGTTATCAATTTGAAAATGCTTATAAATACAGTTCGTAAGTAAAGTACCCATTTAAATAAACACATAATGCGTGCCTTATCTTAAAAACAACTTACCTAGGTATAAGCTAAATTTACCTACTGTATTTTTAGTTTGGCTGATTAATAATGTAATGGTAGGGAAAAGCTTGTGAGACGAAAGCGACCCACCGCACAGGGTATTATCTCCAGTGTAGATCTTGACTTGAACCAGTTTCAGTTCATTCAAACACAAGAGACTCCTGGGCTGGGCACTTATATAATATGCTCACTTTTCTACATCACATTATGTATTCTGAATTGAATGATGAGGATTCATACGTAATTTAATCCTAGTGAAAGGCACTACACACGCTAATACAGTAGTAAGCTCTCCTAAGCCATAATATTGACTACTTTCATACTTTATACGAGCGACCCCGACCCGAACGAGGAAGAAAGTCAAAGTGAACCAGTTTTAGTTTAGTTTTTGGTGTGTTATGTTCTGTGGATGGATGGTGGAAGGCTGTGACTCGTGACTAATGTGGATATGATGGGAAATAAAATATGCCGGTAGGAGACTGATAGAGGAAAATCCGTGGAAAGCTAACCGAGGGTGTTCTGATCGAATCTATTTACCCGAATTCCCTGTTACTTATACTTGCACACTATATATTTATGTATCTACAATATGTATGCTTGTACAAACATTATAACCAGGATATTTAACAGTTTCCAAACAGAGAGAAGGGAGCAGTAGCTTGTTTAGATACAGAAACAGGGAGTTATACGCATTAAATAAGTACACAAATATACTTGTATGTAATTTTGATATGATTAGCTTGCTCCCTGCCTTGCCTTGCCCTGATCCGATACTCCGATCTCGATTTGGATTCTGGATCTGCTTCCTTCGTTCCGTTACGCACATGCAGCGACTGAATAATATTTATCATACATACGACTAGAACTAGAGCGCTTACACAAAACAACACACTCGATCTCATATTATTCACTCACTCACTCCATGCTCTATTTAGGTTTTGGGGTTTGGATGTGGTATTCGGGTAGCTCTCTTTTGGTAAGACTAAGGGTTGGTTTTGGTTTTGGTTAACTTCCTTCTTCGTTCCTGGTTTTTGGAACTGATCCGCTTAAATCTATATTCTTTTATACATAATTATAACTACAGATACAAATATAAGTATAAGTACCTAATACACAGAGTAGGTACTTTATATAAATAATATACTTCGGCATACTTCATTACAAGACAAGACACTGTATCATCTAAACAAGAAAATTAGGTATTACGTATTTCTTATATTCTTGTATTAGCTTATTATTATACGCAATATGTACCTATGCATGCGATTTATATAATACTATGACTAACAGATATTATTCTACAGTAATGTGGTTACAATTTACAAAACGCTATAAGTCTCAGCCTTCTCCTTGTATTATTGTAAGTATATACGTAATGTAGTTCAGCCTTAGCTCAAGGTAATCAATAATGCGTAGAGGAAAACTCGGGGTGAATGTGAATGTGATGTAAATGGTAAATGGTAACGGAATTGCGGGGGTGCTTTTAGCTTTCTTTATCTTTCTAGTTTCTACTATGTGTTGTGTGATCTATTTGTATGAATGTATCTTTTCCTCGCCCTTCGTCTCAACAAACTCTCTTCCCTTTATCTGTAATTGTGTTACGCTTTACGCTCTGTTATCTTATCGCAGCTTTCCCCGTTTTGTTCCCTTTCGTCAGAAATGAAAGCAAGCAAAAGAATACAATTAGGTCCTTATCTACGAGAACAAGACAAACAACCCATATAATAAATAAAATGCATGCCCATTTTATTTTACTTTCCTTTTCCATTCATGTTCATGTTATTCGCTTTATAAAGTAGAAAAAACTCAATCGCATTCTTTTCTAATTTATTATTGCTAAGTAATAGGTGCTAGGAACTCTTAGATTATTTACAATGGAGAAAACGTAAAATGTCTAACATATTTTATATACCAAGACTATAGTACTTTAGAATTTGAGTATTTACAACGACAAACTGAACCAAACTAGAGCCAGCACAGGTGAATGATAGACAATTAAAAGTTTTTTGCTAAAATAACAGTAATTGCCAAATCATTTAACAATTTCTCATATTAAATAGCTAATTATTACGCGGCTCTGCAATTGTTCACCTTCCTTTTACCATTAATGATGTGCAGAGATAATTTCATCCTCATCTCTGGTTTTTCAACCTCGTCCTCAGTTCATGATTTATTTTAATTACATACATGAACTAACATAATACTAATGTGAATTAGAATTGAATTGAATGTGTGTGTAGTATCGTGTAGTACATATAACGCAGCAGCCAATAAATAGTTACTTACTATACTTACTCTACAGTAAATGATCACGTTTATTATCAACATTGTATTATTTTTATTATTCCCATTGCAATAAAGTCATAATTTTATCCACCCTTCTAATAATTAAGCCTTTATGGAACTTTAATGGAACTTTAATACATGTCCATGTATGCACATCGCATGTACATACACTTAAATAACAAAAGAAGCAGGGCAATCTCCATTTTCTATAATTATTGTACTTATCCGCAAAATAATAGCGTTAATAGATAGCTAATAGCAAAATGCAGTCATTATTATCATACATGCATGCGCCTTGAATTAAATAAGTATAAAAGTAAGTAATAAAATATGTTTTTGTATTGCATCTTTTTATATTGCTATCCCTAATGCAAAAAACCATTAAAAGCAAAGGGAGTGCAAGTCTTTATGTATAAATAAGCCAATATAATAAAATAAATGTAGCGCTAGGTCCATCCAAATAAAAAAGCATGGCAAGGGACAACCCTCGTTCTGTTTATGGTAATTTTGAAGGGGATGTGATCAAGGGACTCGTAGGAACAAAGGTGGTCCAACCAAAATCAAGGGATACCATTTAAAGAGCATTAGTGTCCGCTTAACACGGGACAATGATAATCTGCTGAGTATTCGCGGCAGCCCTTTTGGGATTTCGTCTCTCCATTCATAACCTACACACAAATAACCCAACTAACTTGAATTTGAATGAAGAACCTTGACTGGTGTCACAACAATGTGGAACACCGATCGACCACACTACTTTTATATGCTGAGTTCTATTTCTCATTCAAGTTCAAGTGGAAAGGAAATTCTAAATATTTAATATAATCTACTTACATAGCTTACTAGCCTTTATTTGAATCTGTGAATGTAAATAGTGTCCTTGTATACATTCGACTGTGTTGCCTATTGCATTTTTACGAAGTATTGCCGTAGGGTTTACAAAACACTAAAATCTTGGAAAATGTGGCAAAATAATTGTCAAAACTGATACATATATTTGTATTTACCATATTACATAGAAATTTACAAAATAAAAGAACGTAAAAGTAGGTAGAATATTGCCAAAGGAATGTATTGTTCCTTAAAAAGGGTAATTTTCACTTTCATACGCTTTCGTCTAAGGAAAATGTACCGAAACTCTGTAAAAATAGAATTCTAATACAATAAGTGCATGCAGGTAGTAGAATCTAAAAAGCCTAGAGGCAGGGGAGCATTGCCCGTTGAACTACAATAGTCTAATGGGAATGCCTTTACAAGGAAATGCTTTTTATGCTTGTAGTTTGGCGTTGGACTCTGTGAATTTGTATT
The DNA here is from genome assembly GCA_034694165.1 of Tomocerus mixtus. NCBI lineage: Eukaryota > Metazoa > Arthropoda > Collembola > Entomobryomorpha > Tomoceridae > Tomocerus > Tomocerus mixtus. Next base: position 10,554 of record JAQFYC010005164.1, read on the forward strand.
TTGAAGTGAGCTTAGGCTTTAAGAAGGGAAGTAATGTTTTATAGTCTCTGTCTTTCTGGAGGATCTATGGTGTTTTAATAAAACAAAAGGGAAGAACTAGCAGAAGAAACTAACTAAATCAAAGTAATATTTATTTTATTTGCTAACATAAACTTGAGAAGCTCTAATTGGTTGTTGTTTGATATTTTATTGCCGGCGTTAGTAGTCAGTGCCGTTCCTTTGCTCCTGCTCAGATTTGAAGATTATTTATTCCATTACGTAGTAAAAGAAGATATAGTGAGCGTTAGAAGTTGGAATTCTGGACTGGACTGGAAATCTGGAAGGCTTTTGTTATTTTCCAGCGGTTGTTAAAATCGACCGAGTTTAGAGTACAGTAGTAGAGTAAGAGTATGTATTACATTGCATTGTCAGTAAGTAGGTCTCCAGTAGGAAGACCTAGCCGAGGTATTTAGGCCCCTTCCCATCTTTATTGTAATATTGGATGAAACTGGAACGGGAAATGAAAAGTTAAACTTTTCAGACACAACTATCCCAATGCAATGTAATGTACGTACATATTTAAGCTGAAAAGCTAAAGCTACCTATACTTATGTTACAGATACAGATGCTCTAAAGATATAACAATATTATTATTCCTCATCCGCCGCTACCTCCATTTCATTCATTCATAGAAACATAATCATTCCATACCAACTACTTATAACTTAACTGTATCTGTAATATCATTAACTTATATCAAATTGTTTGTCTGCATAGCGTGGATAATGGCCCAGCTACCTAATCCTAACTTTCCTTTCCTTACTTTCACTTTAGCCAGTGCAGTGAAAGGAATAAAGAAGGAGTGCCCTGCATTGGATTGGATTGCATTGCACTCCACTCGACTACCTTATACATACAATTACTAGGTATTATAAGTACATAAAAGTATGTAAAGTACCTACCAGTGTATGTCAGGAGTCAAGACCCCTCTGCTTAATCTTATCGTTAGTGAAAGTTTTAAATTAGAGCAATTCCCAAAATATAAGAAAAGCTACCTATTTAAATAAATGTACTTGATTGATTGTTTAAAGAGGTTTTATTGATTTTATTTTCAGGCAATAAGCCCATAGAACAAGATACATCTACTTATCTTATGGTTTAATTGGGATAATTAGCAAGTACTGATATTTCCATCACGTTTATTTAAAAAAAAATTTGCACAGGGCCAAGCCCGGCGACACTAAAATGTTTCTACCCAGAGTTTCTTTTGGTTTTTTAATGCTACATTTATGAAACGAATCTCGGTTCCACTAAAAAATTAAGTAAAATTCAATAAAATTGTTTATTTATAAATTATCAGTGGTAAAACTATATTTAAAAGGGGTTACCATAAGCAGTGCAAATACTTTTTGTAAATTATGATTTTGACGTATAAAGGTTAGTGAATACAGAGGGGTTGAAATGGGTCCTGGTACAAAACTACGACATATTACATTCTGTATGATATCCTTGGTATGTAGGTAACCTCGTCCTAATATGGCACTACAAACAATAATGTTATGGTAAACTTCTTCGGAATAGAAGTACGGATACTTCTAGTACATTGAGATTGGACTGGAATGCAGGTAATGTAAGTAATAGTAATGCGTTAAAATGAGACATTCGGAGATTCCCCGAGTTTTGTCCTGGTTGGTCCTAAGAATTTGTCTGTCTCAAATGAGCAGGTTAAATCACAAACTAAAACTAATATTTAGAGAAACAACGGGAGCTTAAGGAGGTTAGGCTCTAAGACAGCTAACCCTCCTGACTTGATTTTAGTTCATACATAGTTAGAGTTAGAATATCGGACCAGACCAGACGCAGACCAAGATACACCAAGCCACTAATGTTAGAAATCATTTGGCTTTGTTCTAATGTTATTTTATGGAAACCCTCACGTAAGGGAATATGAGAAACAGAGTCAAAGTTTACCTCAATGTTGTCAGCTTTGCCTGTATATTGTGTATAGTAGAGCTACATCTCCTGAATAACACTAAACATTCTTATGAGACAATTATACATGGTTTATATGGGTAACATGGGAATAGAGGGTTAAAGGAACATTTTTATTATTGAACACTCACAACTAGATAATAGTAGATGTAGATACTAAGGTACTATTTATACATGGCGAAATATACTCCAGGTAAAAATATTTGAAATAATTCACTTAATAGAATCTACTAATTATCTGGAAATAAAGCAAGCTATTTACAAAACTAGACCATTTGAAAACGGAAACTCTGTAGAAATAGAAAATACAATCCCCAAAATTATTTCCCTTTTGAAATCCTGAAATAATTTACTACAATCAAAAAGATTTATATGAATTCGGAAGGCTGCCTCAAAATTAACAACCAGAATGGTAACGAACGAGAATTGAAAAATTGGGGACAGGCTCTTAGTTTCCCCAATATGTATAAATAGTATTCTGTAGAGCTGGATTGTATTTTGATATATTATCAATCGATTGTTGTCTTAAGTTTTGATATGTAAAGTTTAGCCGCCTCGATCTAGTTCTTCTGAAACTAAAAGATTTTCTGGATTTTTGGAAGGCTTGATTTTTATGTGCTGAGTGCTGACTAGGTGCTTATACATGGCAATTCCTACTCCAATCAATTTTAAATAACTGAATAAAAAATGGATGAAAATGGTAGTAGTTGGACAATTCTAAAATATACACAATATATCTCGGCCATAATGTCGAGTTATTTCCAAAATTTATCCCCGTCGTAAGGCTTTTCCGAAAAAAAAGCAGTCTTTGTTAATTTATTGGGCGCAGTTGGAAGTAAATACAAATATATTATGAAGTATCTCAATATTATGGCCGAGATATTTATTGGAGGACTTCGAGAAAAACCCCTTTAAATTGGTTGTATATTTTTGAAGTTAGGACCAATTTCCCGGAATTTTAAAACTCAAATATTTTTTAAAAATAAAACCTGACATCGTTTCAGAGGCAGAGGCTAATTTTGAAAATAATTCAAACTGTGAATGTCTCATATAGCATATCTTTCGGAACTTATCAGCTGTGTCCATTTCCATCCAATGTTTATCGAGTTATGAACGTGATAGTGGAGAAGGAGTCGAAATGATAAGAACTCACTAACCGTAACCTTAATTGTAATTCATTCAGTATTAACCCCCTTAGAGTAACTTAATTGTAATTCATTCAGTATTAACCCCCTTAATGTAACTTAATTGTAATGCATTCAGTAGTGTATGAAGTTACTAACTGTAACATTAAAGATTAGGTTTTGCAACACTCTTCACATTTAGATGTAATTTTGTATTTAGCAATTGTTATTTTTGAAAAAAAAGGTGTAAAAAGTGAACTAACATTCCTTTTCATAGTTATTTGCAGCCACTGGGTCAGTAACAGAATTGCAGAGCAAAAATAGATAAGCAGTAAGCAGAAGTCAAAATTTTGAGTATTGATGAAGCTTACAAAATATTTCAGTATTTTAATGGTTATTTGGACTTAATTGTTAACAAAAATGTTTCATAAAAGGACGCTTTGATATCTATTAAAAAGATGCACTGTACTGCATTCATTGATTTCACTAATTTCACAAAAATACTAATTAAATGATTACAATTGCACTGAAGTAGTAAATAGTCTTTGCTAACCGTTCAATTTTATTCAGGTTACCGTGAATTTCATGCAAAAGAACAAAAGTTTCTCCAAAAAGCTTTGATGGCGTGCCATATTGTCAAACTGTATATCATGATTTATTTACAAAATTTAAAAAAAAAGTTTTAAAAAACACTGAACTTGACAAGTTCAGTAAGTAGGAACTACTTCTTGTCATACGAGAATACTACAAGTATAAAAGGCTTTGATGGCGTGCCGATGGCTTGTGCACAAACGAACATTTATAATAAATTACTTTTTATCTACTTATCATACAGATTTTGAGCAAATAAAGTTAAAAAATAAAGAACATAATCTATTTACAAGGCTTTGATGGTGTGTCAATGGGCCACCAGGAAACCTATGTTGTACATAAGATAATGCCTTTTGGGATAAATGATTGCATCCAGCATTATGTTCGTCTGGATTAAACAGAGTTCTGTAACCCGGGAGCAGTCGCTTAAGTTGACAATAGGCTGACTGGGGCCATCCTTGTAATACAACACAAAAGATCCGTCAACATGAAGTCGTTGTAATTTACTGAAATCAACCATTTCCTGCAAAGGCATTGTCCAAGTGATGCTCGCGTCAATACATCGGCTGCATTGGGATAACTTCAACTCAATTGGCGATATCTTCAAATCATCAGTAAACATGAGAATAAGGACATTTTCCAACACAATTCTGTCAATCGTACGCAATTTTTTTAAGGACACGAGCCAAGGATGACACTCTTTGTAAGAGGCACGTTCATGCAATTCTAAAGTTCTTAGATTCGGCCCAATCAAATAGTCCACGGTTAAGCTATAATCTTTTCGGTAAACTGGCTCCCAATTAACGATTTTCAGATAGGTCAGCATGTTAGGGTCAAATGATGTTCCAACAACTTTGAAACGCTTCAACATGTACAGCTCGA
>JAQFYC010005165.1:0-15110 GCA_034694165.1 Tomocerus mixtus
CCATCTGTGCGGACACCAAACATCATTATATTTATTAGGAAAATATAGAGGGCGAGGGATATCATCATTAGACAATTAGTATAGAAGATATATTTTATAACAACTCCAAATAAGGAAGCAAGAATTAACAATATTCGTAAGATTTCTCTTTATATAGTGTTTAAATAGTATTTTTGTGCATTTAGGTATCTACAGTAGTGACCATGAGGTAAAGTTCATTTTACAAAATTCTGGGGCACCCAAAATATTTGTAATACATTGTGGAAACGTGTGTAGGATATAAGGTTACACCTATACATCCATTTGTGTTAATTAAGTTTATTGGACTGGAAGAATGTACTAATCTATCTGATGATGTAATATGATATGTACTAATGATATGTCAAGCTTTGCCATTGCCTTTACCTGTATTGTAATGTATGTTGTGTGTTTGCTGATTGTGATTACCTCGCCGTTGTCGGCCAAGCTAAAAACACTTTCTCTTTACTAACTTTTGAGTCGGGACCATCCGCATAAATACATTCCCTCTCCACACACAACACACATTAGTAGGGAATGAGTTCGCAGATACCCTTCTTCCTTTTTAGTGTATATTTTTGGCCACCACAGTATCGTTTCACAATACTTGGTACAGCCTGTGAAATATAGAATAGAAGAATGGAAAAGAGATAGGTACTCAATAGCACACTTACTTTCTTCCAACAAGTCCATTTCAATTGCAAGGCAACGCTCCGACTTCATAGACTGACTGAGTCACATCACAGTTTCAGCACACCGCTGGAGAAGAATTGGAAAGAAAAGAAGTCCTTCCTTTTTCCTTTGCCAGTGTGCTGGATGGAATCAACTTGAATTTGAATGCTTGGCTCGTAGTATATGCCTTGCTTCTAGTATTTTACTAGCGTGTTCTTCTTTTTGTGGAAAGGGTAGGTATGCTATACGATATTCACTAGAACTACAAATACAACCACACTAATCTTTGGGTGTCATGACTGTGGAAGTCGGAGTCGCTTCGCTTTCCCTGGTATTGCCATGCGAGTGGAGTGAGTCCAATGAATTCGTGTCAAGAAAGTAAAAAGAAGCCACCCATGCATATTCCAGACAGTATTTCATATTATATTTTTATATAACTCATTGTATAAGACTTCTGTGGCAGTTCAGTACGTTCAATGTTATGTACTGTGCGTACCATTCCCCTTTACATATAAAGAAAGTCATCTGCACTCAAACGCTCTTTTCTTATTGCTGTGTAATATAAATAGTACAGAAGAACTTTCCATTTCCTTCAACATTTGCTATGATATAATGTAGTACTGTGTTAGGAAGTGGGTATGTGTATAGATATACATAGTTAAGGTAATGCAGTTGGGAAAAGTAAAGAAAACTCCCGTGTTCGAGAATTTAATGTCGAAAGCCATGGAGAAAATCAGGTCTGGGATCGGAGAGAAGTGAATTCAGAATTTATCTGTCTACAGATAGGGTGAGTGAAGGAATGATTCGGGTCTTCAAACTAAATCCTGCAGAAAAAACATTAAATTGATATCACTGCTGATAGTAAAACGTCACTCCTTATAAATCTTGCTATAAATATGTATACGGAGGTAAGTGAGAGAGAAAGTTAAAGGGGAAGCTAAAGTCGTGGACTGGATTGGATGTCAAATAAGATAAACCATTTGATAGCAGGGCATTTTCTTATACATTATGGTACATTGGACAGAAATTGAAGTCCATTGAAATAATCTATTATGAGGTTGTACTCTTGTGGCCACATTCCAAGAAATACCATACTTTCTTTAATCTTCAGTCTATTATCTACTGAATGCTAAAGGATCTCCCTTGAGATCTCTATCCATATGGCCTGACTGGGTTAGTTATATTATAAAATACTACATAGAAGTATAACGGAGGGCATGCGACTTTTTTCTGACTTCATTTCCGTTATTTTCATTAAGTTACCTACGCCCAACGCAAAACGCAATACAATTGACGGCTAAATTAATAGTACTTATTACAGATAAAATATAAATCTAATTACTTATCTCTTCCACAGAGCAGACATTGGTCAATTAAATTTTTATGAATCCATCCACCCTGTCTCAGGCAAACAGGATATTTCTTATGGAACACAAAACGGTACTTCTGTAATAATTTCGCAGAATAATTCTGCAGTTATATGTTTGCCACAAAAAAATAAATGTACAAATCAGCAATCAGTGTAACTGTTTTATTTTCCAATAATGTAAGGAACGCTCATACAATTGTCTGTGTACCATATGTAATTATGTACGATAGTTGTAATCATCTTTAAAATTTTTCAGGTTTTCCAACTATTTCCCTATTCAATTTATATATTATGTAAAGATTTGATGATTTGCTATTATTACTTGCAAAATTATAAACAGCTCCTCCTATTTCTGGTTCTTTGTGGACACCTTGAGAAACGCTTAGTTAAACCTGGATTCTACGGTTTGAGACATTAGAATCCTTCAAGCAGTTTAATGCTGATTGTAAGTAGCCAGTTGGCTAAAAAGCGTCATTTCTTTGGAAGATAAAGAATAAATCGATTAGGTAGTATTTTATAAAATGATGCATGTATCCCTGTATAGTCTTTCGAGGATACTTCCTCATTTTTGGCTACGAAATAACAAAAGAGAAAAAATTCGGATGAAAGAGATCGTTAAATATGTCTCATTGGGAAATTGGATGATCATACAAAGAGAAGAGAAAGTCATGCCTGCTATAGAGAAGCCAAAAAACATATCTACTACAACTAACTAACGTAAACTATAGCTTTCTATTCTAGAAGGACACGTTCATAATTGACCATCTCTACAAAGCAGAGATGATACTACCTTTTGTTCATTGTGTTGTGTAGTAGTCTCTACGTGCTTTTTATTTCACGTCATCGCTAGATGATGCCAAACCAGGCCATTCAGGATAGAGATACAACTTGCGCAGCATTAAGCCCTAGGCGAAAAAATAAAAGATAAATAATATGAATCTTTCTATATTAGCTTTCTCTTTGATTGTTCGTGATCTTGCAGAAATGTCTCTTCTCCTTCACAAAGCATGCACGACAGATTCGTGTTCTTCTTTCTCTAGTATTTTTCCACAAAGTTATACTCACATGACTTACCCGCAAGCTTTCCTAGTTATTTTTACTAACAATTCCCTCATTTCTCTCAGCCATACATTTTAACGAGCCGTAGCCATACAACTATCTGTATACTAAATTGTTTTTCAAATAACAGCCGCAGAAACCTCACTCTTCAATTTATTATTCTGGAAAATATTTTTGTTCGTAGTTCGTATGCACATGCCGCAATATCCTGTCTTATTATCTCAACTTTCCTAAGAGTAACAAATTGTTACATAAAAATATCTACAAAGAAGAATTTGCAACTTTCTTCGCAACAATGTTCTTATAGTTTTTATAGTTTTTATAGTGTAAACTTCATTCGGTACGGATAAAACTTCTCATTCCATTTCATAAGAATTGTTGTTATAAATATTATTATCAGCCTGTTCGTTCAATTTCTTAAAAAAGGATTACAGTATTTAATCCTCAATTCTCTATAGGACAATATAAATATTTGGTAATGGCCCTGTTTAATTGATATGTCTATGCAAATAGCGTGCTAACAGGAAATTATTACTCTTTTGCATTTAGTTGCAGGGCTATTTTGCTAAAATGTGATGTTGGGATGTTCTTCGCGACGAAAATAGTGCAATTAATGCCACGTTTCGTCAAGGAAGAGGAGGATTTGGAATTAGCATAGGCAAGGTACCTAAGGTAAAGTTAAACAAGATCTTCTCTTGTACCTCTAGCTTTCTACTGCGTAAAAGTAAAACTAGGTTTTGCATCTTTCATTTATATTTAATCCTATTTCGCTGCCTAATATATTGTTGCGTAATAATAGGATCATGTTCCAGAAATGGCTTCCTTCGCCTTTCTCTCCTGTACGTGAATGTTGCATGGGTTCTTGTTCAATGTTCACTTAGTTATGTATCTTCTTCATTTGCATATTCATACGAAAATCGTATCATCATTAGATAAGATGTAAAGCAGAGACAAGCCAAACCAGGAGTGAGCTAAGCCAAGCCAGGGCCAGGATCTATTTGCATTAAGGCACGTTGACGTTCCTAGAAAATGTTGGCAAAATGACAAAAATAGATAGCCGTCAAAGGATTCTGGAGTAAATGCAAAGGAAGTGTGTCTGACTAAACTGAACTCTGAACAAGTGACTTATTAAATGAAAATATTAAACGTGAAAGATGAAATCTCATTGTGAAATCTGTGATAGTCTGACGGATGAAACTCGTTTTTTTCGTAATATCATCCTTTGTATAAATCTTTCATTAACATAATGAGTATGATAAGGAAAGACTGCTAAAGCAAAAGCCATGTCGAAAGGTGACTGAGCACTCCTAGTCAAATATTTAATCAAGAATAAATTATGGAAAGAAGCTGCTAAATAAGTTTTTAGTTAGAAGAGTGGATATTGGATTGGAGATTGGAGATTTAAAGCGTAATATTGCATACATCACTATACTATGCTACTATTTAGTTCTTTTAGTAGATATGGTATGGGACGCTACCTAAGTATTTGCACTTTTGAGTTTTCCATATAAAAATTTGACGTATTTAATTAAATTGGAAAGAAAGAAAGAAAATTTTCTTTCCTAATCCTACGTTGGATGAGGCTGGCTCGATCTGACTTAGTTTCAAATTCGCACGTCCTTATTACTTCCTTAACTACCGTTTTATGTGGTGAAATAGGATCTGTTTTCAAAAGAATTGTTTTTCTTCCGCATAATATATATAGTTAGGTACCTTCAATGTACCTACTTAAAATCTTGATTGTGATTACAATTTCCTCGTAACTTGTTTGTTTTTCTTTAGTTTCTCTGTGATTCTTGTGCTGTTACTCTTTGTAAAGTAACGATGGGTTATGTCGTTGCTGTTATTATGAGCAGCTTTTACTATCTCTTAAAAGATTCGTGAGGGGCCGCACACCTGCGATACATCGAGCATGTACCATACCGTAAGTATGCATGAATACAAACAAAGATACTAAAAGATAAACAATAAACATAACGAGAACTAACCTCGAGGTACTTTATAGATAAACTAACAAAGAGTCGGGAAACTAAAAGGAAAGTAGAACTAAAACCTCCATGGCACTGTTAATTTAGGAAATGTTCAATAAAACTTTAACGCAGATCAGCCAGTGTAACATATAGCAGAGTCAACCCGCTTGTTTGGGAAGTGGACTTTATTTGCGGTAGTTTATTTAGTACATTACATAAAGCTGGCTCCGCTGTGGAAACAATCGGTTAATTATAGAAGCATTCTGTATAAGCTATCTCTAATAAATAATAAATCTATGACTCTCTATAAGTCTAATAAATACGTGGTGAAAGTAGAATAAAACATTTAATTCAATCGTGATAAGGAAGTCGTCATTTGCTACTTCAAATGCGGCCTAAATGATAATGCTGTGATGGATCTCATGATCATCTTCACAATAATAATACAAAATATTATGAACTGTTACATTATTTCTGAGTAATATGGCCTGCAAAACTTTTTGCCTTATTATTTTCTAGTTTTACAGAAAATAGCATCAAATCTGAAAACTTTGTGTATGAAAAGGTGTTTGTACATGACAACATGTCATTTAGGCACCCACTACTGTACTACATGCAATTAGATGGAGTAGTTTCTCTGGAAGGAACAGTTATTCATGAAAAATATGTCTTCAATTTTTTAATTATCTTATGTATAATCTAACTTTTAATTGAATTTAGCATTAAATTACTTCAAAGAATCCTTCGAGAGATGCGATGATACAATAAAAGTAGTATTATTCTGTATTTTGTTTGTAAATGGTATAATGAGCAGAATGCAGATCTGCAATTGTTATTTTTTATTGTTAGAGCTAAAAATAACATCGAAGGTCAAACATACCTATAGGATATGTAATTTAATTATGTTATGTACAGGTAACTTAATTTTTGTGACAATTTGCAGTTCAGCAGGAATTATTAAAAGAGTTCGTTTGTTTACCGGAAGGAAACCTGCTTTTTTAATGTAACTATAAACTAACGAACCTAGAAAGGAAAAAAACAGCTCCTTTGTAAACAAGCACGAAGGAAAACAGACATATTACAGATTTAAAGCATATAAATTGATTATTCGTTTCATCACATCACGCTTCCAAGAAGGATTATCACATTGTCTTATTACAGACTTACATCACATGCCTATGTTACCTATATCTACCCTAGTGATAAAGGAGAAATGGCACGCTTTTATCATTGATGACGAGCAGCTCAGAAAAAATGCACATAAAATAAGCATATACGGGTAGGTATTGGTATAGATATACAGTAATTGCTATTTTTGAATTCAGACATGCTATGTAGCATAGCAGTCATCGTGTATTCATTTATGCAATTCCTATTCCCATGTTGTCTAGTATTTCTCAGGCAGAAAGGATGAAATAATTCATGTCCACTGTTCACATTCCTATTTAATCATTTTGGTTAACCTTTGCTTATCCTTATACATAATATCGTCAGTTTATTTTACAATATTCCTATTGACTTGTTTATTTTATGGATTAGCTTAACTAACTGCTGGCTGACTACCCTACAAAACACTGCACCACACTACACATTTGTAGAACGCATAATATCACTATTTCCCTCAAGCGCTTTTATTTTGGCTATTTGTGTTCGAGGACGATGTTTCCGCTTAGATACGATGATTAGGGGGCTAACAAATACTTACATAACAATTACTACAAACCACAGAATAAGCCTTGTAGCTTTTTCCTATAGAACTGTAATAATGTACCTTAATATATCTATCAATCTAAGTAACTGATATCATCCAACATGCAATTTCTGTTAAAGCAATTCCATTTCGTCACATCCTTCATCAATAAATTCAGCGGTCTTAAGTGCTTCCAAATGGAAGTGGATTATGAAACTGAGGAGTAAGTCCGGTTACCGGATGGTAGTAAGCTGGAATTTCGAGTAATTGATTGCTCATCGTAACCAGTCTGGAATGCAAAACAAGTAAAGGCAAAATTATACATTTGTAGTTACATAAATAAATTGTTAGCGAGAGCGGTATAGAAAGACGGAACCTTCTTATAGTAAGTTCAATGCCAACAGTACTGCAATACAAGGGTAGTGAGCAGACAACTATGTAATTATATCTTTGTTAAGTACCTGGTGAAATATCATTCACAATCCATGTACTTAATCGATTATAAAATTTTGGAATATCGATAAACGATCGAATAAGTACTTAATTGAACAATTCGGATGCACTAATTGAGATTGTCGGTAAAAAAATTCCAAAATTTCCTTGCGTATGTATTTTCTTATATTGTACAACATAAAGTTTATGTTTAAGTTGTATGGATTACAATTACTTCTACATAAACACATTCATATAAGTAGGTGGGCGTAGAAAAAATGTCGAATTTTGATAGAATGAATATGACTCGATCGATGGCACGATTTTGAATTGCTACAAAAGTTTTTGGCCAAAATGTGAAAATACATATAAGTTGATTCAAGATCGACCACATTAGAATTTATTCTGCCAGTAAGCTTGCTGAGTAATTGTTATCGTAGCATAGCTTGGAAAATTATCAATCTCTCCTTAATGAATGGAGGAAGCAAAATTACAGTCCCTTTGTTAACTCAAAATCCGAATTCGTGGCAAAATTATGAAAAACATAGAAAGCGGGGTGAAAACACCGAGTTTTAGTTTTTTAGAACTGTTTCTTATGTGCCACCCTGTAGCAATGATATACACTGCATTGACTGAATGCCATAATGAGAATAGATTGTGCTGTATGGACAGTATTGCGTATTATATGTAATGGATACCTTTCCGTACTGTACAGCATGATAAATTAGAAATTTAGAGGAACATCAAAGATCCTTCAGAATGATATGAATGAATGACTGTGCTCTGAGCGATTCCGTCCACTTACGTTTTGTAAACATGAGTATCAGCCTTCTATTTTAAAGGGAGTCCCTAAGTGAATGAAGGTCTAGTAAATATACTCAACGATAAGACGCTTAGCTTCTGTCCTCATGAAAACATTCTGGTTCTGGTTCTGGTCTGAAGACGTCACAGAACAGTCACATCGTGTCATGGCATGGCATCCTTTCAACATTCGAAGAAAGAAACGACAACCTTACTTGACCTTACCACGGTCGTTGGTCTCTTCTGCATATAGAGTTGGAGGAATGTCTCAAAACTTTTTACTCTCTTGTAGAAAGAAAGGGATCTGTAAGTAAGGGAAAATTCCAGGGAGAAAGAAAGCTGTATAATTTTGTTATGTACACACTAGACTAGACATTCCTTAAAAGCACACGCGAGAACATTAGAGCCCTACACACCTAGGAAAACTTACGTTACCTTGAAAAATGGATTTCAATCCAATTTCCATTTCAGGTATACCAACACTTCTGTTGAAATACTTTTATGTACCTACTACCTCGTCTGGTTCTGGTAAGGCTTGGCTTGACAGGGCCCAAGAGTTTGTAATACTTTGAAAGGATCCGTAAAATCAAGAGAAAAGTGTTCAACTCTGAGCTTTTCGCTTGCTGGAACCTCTCTCGATGATTTTAGGGATCCCTCTCTTCATTTATTCTCATTTAGCCCCCTGGAAGCAGAGATTAACTAAAAACTAAACCACTACCAAGCTGAAACTTAAACGCAAACTCGACTCATAGTTGTAGTCAACAACTTATATGAAAAACGAACTGTCTAATTTTAAGATCCTTTCGAGTACTAAAGCATGCTTTCCACTTCCAAGTTCCAATGCAACCAACTTATCTTCATACTTCATTTATATGCTTACTCATGTTTCCTTTTTATAGCTATTTGGTGATCTCTCTTGTACAAAGATCTATCTCTGGGCTTAACAAAGATAAATATAATATGCAGAATAAAAATGAGAAGCAAAACCAAAACCAACACAGTACAGAACAGTTTCAATTTTTGTAATAAAAATTTCATGTTACCACACCAGTGTGTGGAGTCGCAACATTTGCCCTTTGCTACCACGAATTAATACAACTAATTTTCTCAGAAGCACATTGTGTGTTCAGATGTCAAATAATTGGATAAAATATTATATCTAGTGGATAAAAATGTAGCAGCATTCTTTTCTTCACGTTTCCAATACATGTATATGTGTATATTAAATTATGAAAACCCAACCAGTATCCATTAACTCTCCCTGGCAATTTTTCCATGTATACTATAGTACTTATACTAATTTTTACATGTATAGTATACTACTATGTATGTAGGATCTAATTTAATTTATAAATATTTCTTTATTTTTAACATTAGCCGGCTCAAATGCATATTATTACTTTCCCTGACGATTATTTTCTGGTGAAAGCTTCTTTAAAGAACTAATGGCAAGCCGGAGCCTTATATAATTACCTGGTAAGTATGTGTTATATCACGAATAAATGTTATTATGTGTAATCTCATAATTTTTAGGTTTTGAAAAAATTGGGAATAACGAACTTTATTTTAGGTACTGGATTACTGGAAAGTGATTAGGTACGCATTCATTTATGAACTTGAAAAATAGCACAAATTACTTAGAAAAGACAAATAAAAATAAATATAAATAAATAAATAAATTGAATACGATTTCTTATAAGTAGATAAGTTACATTGATAGCAGCTATATTTGTATTGTGTTTGGTCATCGCCTCATGATTTCATGAATTGCCATTTACTACATTGAATGATGTGATTCTAATTTTCCTTCTTCTCAATTTCTTTTATGAGCCATTCCTTCGAAATGATGAAAAGAGTTTGAAGACACATTTCCATTAGTGTATTTAGTACCTGTATGTAATGTGTAGGGCATTGTGTAATGAGTCTCACTAATTCAACTATTGCCTATTGTGTCTTTTCTAATGATGACAGCAATTATGCTTGTCTTACATTACATTCTCATTCTGTCTTTGGTGTATGTCTTATATGAATGTGTGCATGGATGCTGAATGCTGAACTAACGAAAGACAGAATAGGAAGTTACTATGAGACGGGTTATATGAATGTATGTACTATTACATAGAAACGGGATGTTTCTCCAATGCTCCGAAACAGCTGGGTAGGTGTATCGATCGAAACCCGGGTATTGCGCAAAAGTGGAGTTAATATTTTCCCCTATCTTTTTCGCACATTCAGTCAGAGCCTGACAAAATCATCACTTCTTACATCCTTCTTACATAAGACTATGCGAGCTGCTTATGCTTTAGGAAAGCATCTATCCAACTCTGACCCAATTGAATATTGAATTAGCCAAAAAATTTAAATATTTTATTAGCCATCATATCATAGACTTACAATAAGGTGCAGAATTGAAGAGAGCAGAAACATAGGGCTTCTATTCTATACTTACTTACAGTCAAGTGAAAGTAAACTAGATATTTAGGTAACTGAATTTTCTGGAACAATAATAATGTAGTATTTATAATCTGTTGTGTATAGTAAGAAGTAGATATTTCACATTCACAACAACATTTCAGCCAAGTGTGATGTGGCTATACAAGAAAACTATTTTCCCAGTGTAGTGGGACTATTTAGTTAAAACAAAACCAGTATAAATTATAATAATTATAGTGAAAGTCGCAAGTAAAAGTGAGATACAGATAATAATATGTTGTGGAAAAGCTCAAACCTTGGTTTTGTTTTCCCTTCAGTGTATATTGGAATACTGCTTTTGTACCTGGGTAAGATCTTTGGACAATCTTCGTAATTTCTAATTGATCTAAATTGTCATCTATGGTTTTAAGCAATCTACTTAATTTGTAAGGAAGAGTAATAAAAAAATATTTTCCTTTTTTGCAGCATGGCAATCAGAAGCGTCCAAATCGAGTGTATTTCAGGACTTGTCAGAAGCGTCCAAAAATAAAAAAATTAACAATATGACCTGCCATGTCTGTCACTCAGAAACAGACGACGAATGCTTCAATTTTACCAAACAAGGGGAGGATTTCCTCGGATTTCCTCAACAATGTGAAGCGGATAAGCAAATATGCATGGTATATATGTCAAAAAATATTCCTTAATTAGTATTGTAATACACAATTTTCGTTGAATTACTTATGTGTGGCAAATTGCTTTATAAAATTGTATTTTTTGAAACGCTAGGTACGAAAATTTTCTTTTACAATAAGTAACTCCACAACCAATGGAACCAGCTTAATGAAAACCTTTGCGTTGAAAAGAAATTGTATTGATAAATGTGAAAATGGCTGTGTCATCATGGGGGAGCGGACAAGACTGTAAGTTTGCAACAAAAATGTTTAGAATTCAATTTCAAATATTTAAAGTGGTTTCCAGAATTCTGTAAAGTAGTTTTGGATCTTTTTTACTTTCAATTACTTAACTTATAAGAAAAGTTAGCAATAATATTATTACTTTGTGGCTGAGAGTTTCATAATACTATTTTTCTAGTTCATAAAACAGACGAATTATAAATGGATTGAAAGATTGATATCATGAATGTTTAATGACTCTTTCTTGATGCAGATACGTTTGTTCGCAATGCTGTTACACACCGCTCTGCAACGTGGGAAGTGGAACCGGATCAATACACAATAGGAAAAGTTACTTTCTACCAGCTGCTTTGGCTCCTCATCATTTCCACGGGAGTACTGGGACATCTTTTTTACACTTTATACAAATACTTGTAATCGTGATGATATTTCAATTCACGTTGTAGCAACAACAATCAAAATAATCATAATCAAATAATAAAAATACTTTATTACTACATATATACTCAAAAGCTAAAACTACAGTACATACCAGTAATACGTATATATGAACATACAGATACAACTACAGCCCAGAAAATACTAAATACTAAATACATACATAAATACATTGCTCCTACTACAAAAGGAATGGAGAATAAAACGAACCAAGCCATTTGCACATGGCCTTCCATTCTCATTATAAATACAAATACATTTAGCATTACATTTTGACTACTAATTTTCAAGTTACTAACCTATGTGTTGTAAAATAATAGAAAATAAGCAAAACTAACAGAGTAATAAAATAAGAAGTAGATAAACTTGTAATGTGCGTATTCTTAATTACTGTTATCAGTATAATATTGCAAAATTAAGTGTTTAATAGGAATATATATATATGAATACCTGACTTAATATTTTGCTGTGTTCGTTCTAATGCTGTAATATGTTAAATGCATTTTTAGTGTTATTTCATATTGCTTTTCTAAGCTTTTACTATAATTTTGCTACAGAGTGTTGTATAGGTAAAATTCAATTATTTTTATTCTGTGTGTGTAATACTCAAGAAATGTATGCAATAGGTACATGTAAATGCATAAAGTAATTATGTACAGATATGTAGATATCTACTAATTGTAGACCAAAATTACGAAATAATTATATGTAACTTGTTGAATTACATACCTAGCTATTTATTCTAACTTCCATGCCAAAGTTAATGAGTTTAAATTACTCGTAGTTGTAATTGTAAGAGCTGAAATAAAATGAGTGTACATTTTTAAATTACAGTTATTACCTTATTTACACCACAACAGTATTATTATTATAATTACCACAAGCTACCAAGCAGTCAATTAAGTTTAGAACGCTAAGAGAAAGTACAAGCGCTTTCACCTTAATCATTCTTTTATTTACAAAGAACCTGGGTAAATATGGAACCATTAACTTTCTCATTTTACAAATAAATGCTATTTAAAACTTTCACAATTACTTTCAATAAAAAAAGAGAAAGCACTACATATACGCATACTATTATCCTATATATAATCCAGAATTTCAAGCTCATAAATAAATGGGAGTTACAGTATTTAAAAGGATAGAAGAGAAAAGGGTTGAGCAGATGAGAAGTCTTGTGAATTTACCATTTCATCTTTTAAATCCAGTACAATTTGATTTGTGGACAAGCATCAGCCTCAAATTTCATGAATTCCTAATACCTAAATTGTAAGTTATTCAGAATAATTTCTCAGCCTGTACAATTAGGCATTGCTTAGAAAATATAATTCGCAGAGTACACATTAGTAAATTACATATAACTACAACATCTATAGCTACTAATTATTAAAAGCACTTGCACCTAATAAGGTCTAAGGGTTTGCCTATTTGATTCACAGAGATTCACAAAGGAAATCAGGAGAGAACAGATATACGAGAGAATTTCACTTCACTTTCACTAAAGTATACATAATGCATCTACGTACATGTAATACACAGGTAACCAACTCATTATAAATGTACTCTGAATTAGTAAATGGAAAGTTTGTGTAAGTAAGCAACTCTGTGTACCTTAGGTTTAGCATCTGACTCTGATTGAATTGTAGAACGATAGAATGCATAAATCCGACCAGGACTGGGATACGGCTCTCTCATTTTCATCTTTCGTCTCCATATTCTAGATAAATATCTCATCATTTTCCTCTGGCCACCTTCTGAGTATTGTGCTTTGGGAGATGTGTGTTTATCTTTCTCTAAAGTGTAAGTACTATAAACGAAGGAAAGTGGATTTTGGAGTTTAGAGTTGAGATACTGCACAATGTTCATCAAAGTAGCTCAAGTTTGCTTGCTCATCAGCTCAATATTGTTTCCAGGAATTTGCGTTGTGAAGTTGTGACTACATAACATAATGGACCCTATTCACTATGAACATATTTCCCTTTTGTATACCATACTTGTTATACAATACTGCATAGTAGTAGCGGAATAGTAATGCAAATTCTATATTGAAGAGGAAATGAAACCTGTTTGGCTCACAATCAGTAATAGTCCTTATGTAGGTATTGCTTTCCCCAGATTCTATATTCTGTAGTCCTTTTCTAGCAATACTATAAATCTAGCAGACCTAAAATATAGACGTTTATGATGTAACACAGGGCTGAGTTCTTGACTCGCTAGCTAGCTCGGCCTTAATATCATTAGCAAACAATTGCATTCATAGATAGGAAAGGTAAACAAAGGAAAGTCAGTCAACCAATCCAATTTACCAACTACTACTTTCGCTTGCCTTCCCTTGAATTTATACTACTATCTTCTTTTGCCTTGCTACATTTCCTAGTAATACAGCAAACGAAGGTAAATCTCAAACATACAGAATACAGTACACTACACTTAAGTTCCCTTGCTTGCTTGCTCAAAGCTTTACTCTGTCAACCAAACCAAAGCCAAACTGCAAGCAAAATAATTACATATGTATATATATAGTTGTGCCATATTTTACTGAAGTTTATAGTGTACATACGCATTTTTTAAGTAAGTATATACGATAGAAGCTAATATTATGCATGAATTGTCTACAAAATTAAACACAAATGACTTACGCAAGCTGTTTACCATTTACGTACCTATTACATGAATTGGTTTCGCTGGAACGATCAAAAGAATTCTCGGAAATGCTTGCACTATTTTCCTTATTATTTTCTACAGTAGCTAAAAAACTGCCAAGCCACCATATACAGCCCGCCCGAGTGAGTGTAAGGTTGCATAATTGTAATAAATATCCTTATAAACAGTAGATGGAAATGTTTAGGCTAGGGTTTCTATGGAAAAATTCACATGTTAAATTAACTAATTTTAGTTTGTTGTTTTTATGGAAAAATTTACAAATTTTAATTTGGCGTTTCCATGGAAATATTCACAAAAGTTGGTTTGCTGTTCCTATAAAACCTTTTTTGTTTCTGTCTCTATGGAGGTCGTAATCAGATTTCATCGAGTATTGTGTCAATCGAGAGCCATAGTCACAGAGAATATTTTGATGTCAATATGAATTTTCTGTTTCTAATATTTCCCAAGATATCGGCCATCAAAGTGGTGATCGTAACCACATTTCATCGTGACTCGTGTCATTCGAAAGCCATGGTCAAGGAGGATGTTTTGATGTCAATATGCATTTTCTGTTTCTAATGATTCCCAAGATATGGGTCATCAAAGTGGTGGTCGTAACCACATTTCATCGTAACTTATGTCATTCGAAAGCCATGATCAAGGAGGATGTTTTGATATCAATATGAATT
>JAQFYC010005166.1:0-15108 GCA_034694165.1 Tomocerus mixtus
TAGGATGATGAAACTTGGTATACAACATGTCCTTATGATGCCTAGGAACCCTATTGAAAATGACCAAAATCGGGCCAGTTTCCTGACATGACTGCTTATACTTTGTCTTCATTTTCATAGAAAATCGGGAAATTTGGGTATTGAAATGTTAGACGCTGCTTCCACCTTGTCTTCAATTTGATAGTCAAAATAAAATCAACGGTATTGGAAATATTTTATACCACTTCCACTTAAGCATAAATTATAATAATAATATTCTAGCAATTAGTTAGCAAAGTCGAGTTCTAGCATGGATCCTTTTATATTTTAAATTGGGGTATTGAAATATCAGACACTGCTTCTACCGCGGTATTGGAAATATTTCATACCGCTTCCACTTAAACATGAATGAACAAGGTATACTATGAAATACATTTTGCTGCTTCTATCTACTAATATGGTCAATTTGGATCCTAGAATGATCCACTTTCATTTGATAGTCAAAATGCGCTGTTATGGTGATTGTCTTGTATACGTACAATAATCAAAATGGGTATCTATAGTGACTATCTTGTATATAATAATCAAAATTGGTTGTTATAGTAATTATCTGCATTTAACAATCAAAATGCGCTGTTATGGTGGTTATCTTGCTTATAATAAAAATTCACAAAAAAATTGTGAATTTTCTATGGAAACACCAAACTAAATTTTGTGAATTTTTCAATAGAAACGTAAGCCTAAACATTTCAAACTACTGTTTATATGGATATTTATTACAATTATGCAACATTACTCGGGCTCACTCGGGCGGGCCGTATATGGTGGCTTGGCAGTTTTTCTTCAGTCATCATTCATTCCGGAATTCATTCGACTTTTCAAGTGGACTTAAATTGAATTGTATTAGTGTAATAATTGCTAATATGCGTGCATTGCATTGCAGTTAATGCACGCCACCACATAATAATAGTAAATATAATAATATATAGTAGTCAGCTGATTTCTTCAATAGCGTGCTTAATTTTTTAGTAGTCAGCTGATTTCGTCAGTAGAATGCTTAATTTTTTTAGAATCAGCTGATTTCGTCAATAGAATATTAATTGTGTTAGTAATCAGCTGATTTCGTCCATAGAATATTAATTTTGTCAATAGTCAGCAGATTTCGTCAGCACAATGCTTAATTTTTTAGCTGATTTCGTCAGTAGAATGTTGAATCTGTGATTGAAAACATAAAAACTGACCCATGTCAGTTTTTCGGGTCAATTTTTATTGAATTCATAAAAACTGACCCCGGTCAGTTTTTCAGGATGGGTCAGTTTTTATGGAATTCATAAAAACTGACCGGGTCAGTTTTTCGGGTCAGTTACTCAGGGTGGGTCAGTTTTTATTGATTTATAAAAACTGACCCGGGTCAATTTTTCGGGTCAGTTTTTATTAACCAGTTCAAAACAAATAATTGACTGCATTTACGTTTTTAGCAATTTATTGTTAATGAATTATAAATCACGCTACACAAAATACCGACCACCGTCTCTAATTTTTATTTTGTACAGTTTATTGACAGTTGCTAAATGACTATTTACCGCTCAAAGATATTTTTTGCTCTCATTCATTAAAGCTCCCTCATAAAAATGTTGACAAAAATCATGCATCCCATCTCTATAATGAAAACGAAGATATAGCTTACATTTGTTAGATAGATGTGTTCATAAGTAATTTGAGTTAGGTAATATGGAGGAAATAATATGGGTTTTAGTTATAGAATTATACTTTTGAGGGGATTTAGACTTTATTTCAGTCTGTTGTGTCTACTTCTTCAGTAGGATGAGTCGACTGCTAGGTATGGCTACACATAATGTCCCCGCTAGCACTTTACTACTTACTTACGTGCTACGCTAGTGCAGCGTTGTAGTACTACTCTCTTCTACATAATACTATACGCAGCTCTTCCATTCCCCATTTCTTAGTGACTAGTATTCTCCGAATGACTGTTGGTCTATAGTATAATACACTGAATGAATTTTATTCAGTTCCCTCTTGCTATTCCCGTTGTAGCTTGAGAAAGCGGGAGTCTTTCTTCTTTCTCTTCAGCACTCACGCCGTTCTTGTTCTTTAGTCCTTTATCCCCGTGGATTACAGTCATTTAGCCTATAGCACAAGTCGACATTTTCATCAAGATTTTTTTTCTCTTCCGCTTTCTAGTCCCAGTCGGCTACTTTCTTGAACAGCTCTGCTTTAAGCCACTACGTAGGTATGTACTTACCTTTCTATATCATATATTCCCTGTGCCCTTAAGTGTGTATCAGTAAGTAGGTATTTTAATATGCATAGCATGTGTACCTAGTGATATATTCTCTTATATTGGTGCTCCTGAAAATGGAACCGATGCCACATATTTAGTATACCATGTAGAAAAGGTAGTAAAGAGAAAGTATTTCTATGCAATATACAATGTCCTAAGATGTGTAGCAGCCAGAGCTAGCACCAGAAAATGAAAAGAGAGACAACTCTAATCTTAAGTGAAATCCGTCGATAACTTTTGTCTTCACGATCACTTTAATCCTTGATTTACGGACCAGTGGATATCAACTGACAGATTTCATAGGTTCCTCTCTCTTTTCCTCACTTTCTCTTCACTGCCTCCTATATGTACATATTAGCTCGGTGTGGTATAGGGTAGAGTAGTAGTAGCACAGGTATGCAGTAGGTAGTAGGTTCTGACTCGCGGAGGAAACACTTTATTGCTTTATTTTTTATTCCCACTGATATGCGATCAAATTGGCTAACATAGTAGTAGTAAGTACCATCATCATAACATGTCTTCCATTCCTCTTTCAGAAAATTAAAATGCATTCCCTTGCTACACTCTTTTCTTGGCAGCAATAGGAATTCTACTGGATAATAAGGAAGACAATCCAAATTAAATAACATAAACACCAATATTCTCTCTTTCTTCGAAGACCACAAGTATTGCATTTACATGTCAACATCCCAGTGTATATTGTAGTAGTATTAGTGAAACATATTATGTGCAAATACAAAGTAAGAGTAATATGTTAGTGTAAGAGCATATATGCGTTAACACTGATTTGGTTACTAATTACGTATATAGCTGTAATGTTTCCATTATTGAATAGTTGGCAACTCAACTTTGTACTTTCATTAACATGGAAAAGGAACTTTCTTGTGTAACACATTATATTTATGTAGAATCCCCCGTAACATTGTCGAACAAAACACCATACACACGATGCATTTAAGCGCTTCTTCTTTTTGGGACTCTTATTTACCTTAATACACAATATTCATCATAACTATGGTATATTTAAATGTATTCACAAAAAGCCAGACAAATTTTCAGTAAAATAGTAAAACGTACGTCTGTTTAAAATGCAGCAAAATTTTTGGAATGTACTGGTAATACCAAAATTACAAGCAAAAATCTTATTATTTGCAATCAAATCAGTGTTTGATTTTCTAATTTTTAAGACAATATGCTTGCAAAGCAGTTTTACATAAAGATGTTGGTCCGCTATAGCGGACTAAGTTAACATTTTAAAACAAAAGACTCAAAAAGTTGACAAGAATCTATAATACCGAAAAATTTAGTCCTTCCAGTTTGGGCGTAAAATCGATGAATTTTCCCGTGTTAAGAAGAAATATTAGGCAATAGTGGTAAACACCGGCTAAAACATTTATCATTTGTATGCTAGCTTTACTCGGTGGAAGAAATTAACAAATAATACCGTACTCAAACCTCGTATGACGGTATTATTTGTTAATTTCTTCCACCGAGGAAAGCTAGCATACAGGTTTCTTAGTACCTACACTATGGTATACTAATATTGCGTATACTGTAAAATTAAGAGCCCCTATAGTCTCGAAATTCAGTAGTTGGAATTATAGGAAAAGGAATTTAAGGGGTAGGGGAGCGTAAACGGAGTCATGGGTGGCGTTTTTATGCAGCGTGGGCCAAAAAAAAACAAAAGAAGAAATTATCAATCCCTTAAATGGACATTATTGTAAGGAACTATTTACTAGGTTACTTCTTGGCTATCCCAGGTAAAATATTTGAATTTCAAATCTAATCCTGGCCAAAACATTGTAAGGCAAAAATCTGGTGGTAAGTATATATTGTGATGCGGCGATGTATGATTACATTTAGTTTGTATTAATATAGATGTACTATAATTACGTTAGCATGTACAATTACGTTGATGAGATTGGTATAGGCACGGGATGTAGACGAGACACTACGTCAGTGTCTGAGTTTGCGTGTAATGAAAGGGGGTCAGTTGGGAGAATCTCCCCACTTGCAATTGTAATGTAATGTAGTATAAGTAAGATCAAATTGAACGAATGTAGTCACTTATTGTCCGGAGCGAGAAGGGAGAACAATTAAATAAATCTATCGACCGACATAACTAACCGTTTAGGTTACCAACATTTATTCGCATACCAACCACTGAAGTGGCACCCGCAAACGTTCATACAGTGCATATTAGCATAAGGCAACCCTCATTTGGCAACCGCCAACGTTCACGTCGTGCTGGAGCACATCGCCGCTGAAAAACATTTAGCTAAGAACTAAACAATACACATTCACGCATATGCAGCATAGCTCACGAAATATCACATGGGGGCTCAACCGGGATACTCCAGTTACACTAGTTTAGCGGTTGCTGGCTAGGGAGTTTTGAACGCAGATCGTGAGAAAGTCAGTGCTGTAGTCCTAGACAAGAGAATAAGAGGATTGTGAATCGTGTAACAGTGTGAAATAGGCATTGTGTTACCAGGGCAAAGCGAGATGGACTTCGTGGTCGGTTGCCAAGGGTTGCCACTTTGGTTTCCAATGTCCATCACGGTGTAAAGAAATTGCACTACTGAAAAAGTACCAGCGTATTAAGTGTTATTATACTCATATGGAAAAATTTCCCATAGCTATCGAAACACTTCTACTAACCGATCGAAAAATACTGGTAACCGCAACTGCAAGAATTACCCGAAGGACATATAACGGTTATACCATAAGTTTGGTGGGTGAAAAAGATAGTTGGGTAGAACGGACAGTGAGTCGAAGAAGGATCAACTCAAAGTCGGCTAGAGGCCGTAGTCGCACTCAGCAGCCCAAGGACCAATTCCAAAGTCGGCTAGAGGCCGTAGTCGCACGTAGCAGCCCAAAAGACAGCCGGAGGCCGGGGCTGCAGGAGAAGAGATAAAGCGAGGAAATCGAAGTTCTTATTGTTGGGGCAACCACAGAGGAGAGATTGGCAGTGAAATGCCGGGGATACCGACGGAAACCACTGAGCAGAGATTGAGATTGCAAAAAGTGTAATAGAAGTAGTAAGCCTAATGGCAACATTTCAGCAGCTGGACGACTAAATGATAAGTAAACGTATAAATATTATTTTAGCCTGGTCTAGTAGGGGTAGAAATTAAATTCAAATCGTCATGATACAATCTGCATGGGTCACATTTAGTATTTTAATTAATATTGTCATATAAATTGAGTAGCTTACATTCATTCAGTAAATCTGTAGGTGATAAGCATATTGCAGCTCTATTATATCGGAATAGGGTAACCGGAACCTAGGCAACTGTAAAATCGAATTCGAAGGCCACCGCAAGGGCGAATTATTGTAACCGGCAACCACAGCGTCGAATTACGGTAACCGGCACCCAGGCAACCACAGAGTCGAACTAGCGTAGCCAGAAACCGGGCAACAAAAGTAGAAACATGGCTTAGGTAGGGGTAACAGAGGTGGATGAGGGGCTGGTAGAGCTCCAGATGCCGCAGGGCAACCAGAGACAGAATCCGAGGTGGATTTAGGAGAATTACAAGACGATGCACAATAAGAACGGAACCAGCTGGTGGCAACCAGCCTCCCCAAGGCATGGCAAAGAATGAAAGGCAGGGTACGCCGGTACCAGAGCGAATACCTATTAGAGGCACACGTCGCGGCCGAGGCAGACAAGGGCCAGGGTCACCAGTAGTTCCTCATGTTCAACCTGCGTTGATTAATTTGAGACAGGAATTAGAGGAAACTCCGAGGCGAATAGGCATTAGAAGCAGAATTGCAAGGCAACCGGAAGGCTCGGCTTCTGAGGGCGAAAATACAGACGATAAATTAGATCGAGAGATAAGGGAGATGGCCGCTCAGAGGGCTAGGAATGCCATAGAACTAGCAGACGTTCGTAGAAGGGATGCTCGGTTGCAAAGGTTGAGAGACCGATTTGATGAAAAACGTGTAAGAGGAGATTTGCTAGGTGACTTGGGCAGCCGGGAAAGGTCGCCCCCACCTCGATTACCAAGACGCTCTTTGGGAGCTAGGGTGGTAATCCCTGTTCCAGACGCACCAACACCTTGAATTCGGGTACCAGTAAATGCAGGGAATGATGGTAGGATGGCCCCTATATTTATGTGGCCCGAAGGCTCTACAGTTGCCCCATTTAGAGGAGCTGTGTGGATGCATATGATTTTCTGAATAGATTTGAAAGAATGACCAGTGGTTGGTTAGATCGTCAGAAAGGTGATGCTTTTGGTCAATACTTGACGGAATCCGCGTATGATTGGTTCTCTGTACTCCAATCCGATTTAGGCGATGAGCCTACGCGTGACGAACGTGGCAACCAGTCTAATAGGTGGGCTGAAATAACATGGGATAATTTGAAAGAGCAGTTTCTGAAAGTCTTTGTTATAGCAAATGCAGATGCGGTATTTCTTGAAAAACAAAAGGACACGGAGATAGGTTTAACATTTTTCTATCGCCTAGTGCGAAAGCATAATCAGTCTAAATCTTGATCAGCAACAGTTGATTGCTCTGTATACATCTCGAATGAACCCTACTTATGCTAGAACTTTTGCATATAAAACCTAGCGTAATTTGACACACCTAAGGAATGCTATTGAGACCTAAGAAAAGCAACGACTTATTGATATAGGTGATGAAAGGAAAAAGAGAGTTAAAAAGAGACAAGCAGAGGTGTATAAATTGAATTAGAGGTTGCTCGAGAAAACTTGTTAAAATTAGAGGCCGAGAGTGTCTACGTTGCGAATGTTGCAACCCTAAAGAAAGAATTAGGCGACGCTTAAATTAAGGCACCGGTGGCAACCATCACAGATACGCAGCTAGATGCAGCCCGATTGCCGGGTATTACCTGCTACAATTGCGGGCTTACAGGCCATTTTAAAAGGGAGTGCAGGCAACCAGTAAGGTGTCAGGGTGTTGGGCATGCTTTAGGAGATTGCCCAACAAACACAAATGATAATAAATCATATAATGGTCGTACACCTTTTAATGGTACTCGGCGGGGTAATAATGGATCGAATGGCAACCGAGGTGGTAACGGCAGCCGAGGTGGTTACGGCAACCGAGGTGGTTATGGCAACCGTGGTGGATACAGCAACCAATTTAATGGCAGCCGAGGGTTTAACAGACGGTTTGCCACCAGGAACAATGGTAGTTATAATGATAGGGAGGCATATAACTCTAACCAGGACGGCAACCACTTTCAACCTAGGAGAGGTATGCCACCTCTAACAGGAAGTTCTCGAATGCTCCCATTGCCTGCACCGTCCAGTCAAGGAAACAAGAATTAGCAAATGGAGGTGATTGCTCATTATTTGCTACTCCATCATTCAATAAGTTAATCAAGTTAGCTGTTTGTCGTTCCTGGCAAGGAACCCAACTATTTTGTAAGTTAAAAATCATTGATAAAGATATTACAGTATTGGGTCTTGTGGACTCAGGAGCAGGAGCGTGTGTTGCTGGAATAAATTATGCCCCAATGCAAGTGTCAAATTATGAATCGGCAAGTGATTATCGGATTATGGCCGCTAATGGAGAGCCAATGCATTTATTGGGAAAGGTGGTTTGCAATATTTCTTTGGGAACACTAAACATTGATGATATTTTCATAATTACGAGTGACGTCCCTATGGGCATGATTATTTTGGGCAATGACTTCTTAAAGAAACATGGATGTATTTTTAATTACGATACTATGATTATGACTTTACGAGGCTCTGGAGATATTGTGCTAGAATTGAAAACAAGCAGACAATTAGAAACTTTAGCTACCGATCCGCGACCAGCTGAGCCCGTCCGAAAAATAGTGCACCTACAATCCCCCAACCTCCCGACTAAAATATCGGAGTGTGGTTGGAATAACTCATTGACCGCTGGTCAGTCCATGGTTGGTAATAATAATTTAAGACACGGGGTTGGTGATATTAGCCTGAGAGGCAAAAAGTGCCTACTGTTAGAGAGGGACCCTAATGCTTCAAAGGCGGTCGGAAGAGAACCCACAGATGTCCTGGCAAGCTCAAATATTGAATTAAAAGGACACGTGGATAGTGATCCATGCCTGAGAGGCTCTGATGAATCGAATTTTGAGAATGATGAAAATGATGAATTTAATAAAATTGATAAAGCCCGGGGAGCTTTGAGCTGCGCGGCCTGAGAGGTTTAGGGGGAATTATGATAAGAGTTGCGGTCGGTATGCAGGTATTAAAGACGATATCTCGGGAGTAGGTATGGAAACAAACTGTAATGAATTGTAAATAATGTGAGAGATTCATCAGAACGTTACCAGAGTGGTAACATTGTCGATAGCTTAGGCTCAATTGAAGGTTACCGTGGGGGTAACGCTGTCAATAGTCATGAAAAAGAAGGTGTACTGGATGATCACCAGGTTAGTGACGTTAACATTAGAAGACCAAAATGTAAAGTGTAAAGATCATTGTATTGCGTTTCCTAATGATAATTGCCCCACTGAGAATGAATTTAACTATACTGACGATGATACTTACGATCTAGAAGGTCATATCGATGATCTAAACTTAAGAGATGAATTACATGACCTGTTTCCCGCATTATGTAAAGAGTGGGCAAACGAGAAGGCAAGTAACACAAATGTCATGATCATGAGAGAATCATTCTGCATTGAACCGAATGCTTTAGTATTTGCGCCAATTAAAATCGATGGGGATTGCGAATCTAGTACTGGCATTTTTATCATGTTTCCGTTTGTAGAAGTAGAACGCAATCATGGAATCACTATAACACCGGCATTAGTAACACTAAATACGCTGTACATTCCGATTTATAATTATACCGACGACATCTGCAGTTTACTAAAAAATACTATTTTGGGTGAAGTACTACCATTTGAATTAAGTGATACTAACAACTCTCCAGACAAACGGGATGTCAACGTTTTTGCTATGCCAAGGCCAGAGTTTGACAGGAAGCTATTCAACATTAACCCCACGCTTCCGTTATGGAAATATTGTGGAGACATCGTTGTTTAAAACTATTGACTAGCATGTTCCGGTAGTACAGAAAGAGCTGAAACTATTTACTAGTTAACCGCAGTGCAAAACTATATAACTAGGAAGATAACAATTCTTGACGCAATTACATTAAGCCCTTCTTAAAGTACATTTGTTGCAATCGGTAAACTCCAAATGCAACCAGTTTGTTAACTTGGTCACCATGGACAAGGTATATAAGGCGGTTGCCAAAGAAGTTGGCAACCGGTTAAATAAGAGTGCAAGGCCACTTACTTGAGTGATTGCCACGGGTAACATATGGTGACCATGGCCACTTCTATAGGAAGCCTCACCGAAATACAAAAGTTGTGAAAGGGAGGGGGACTGTGGTCCCGCATGATTCAACATTGATGCAGTTGAAGGAGTGTTGTAGAATCTTTGCGATGTGTGACCTTTTGGCAGTTGCCGGTTGCATGATTGGTAACCGAGTGAATAAAAATACGTATATGGAACTCAGTAAAGGCTAAATTCGTTGTGAGTAGGTAATGTAAGGAGCATTTATATATTTATTATTAATTTTTTTAAATCCGCCAAGAAAGCCACACAGGCAATTTAATTATCAGTTTATGATAAAGATACATAATTTAGTATAAGGAACATTCAGTTTATAGAATGTTGATTCATGTTATATTCAATTTTTACAGACAACCTGACAGTCATTCTTTAAGTTTAATTAAGGTAGCCTGTATGTTTAGGATAAATATATAGTTAGCTGCTAGATGTGAAGTTAGGCTAAATTAAATATGGAAGCTAGGATGGTTGCCCAACTTAGGCTGATATTATTAGTCGGTAACCATCAGAGGGCAACCAAAAAAGGCAACCCACACACTACCTTCTTTAATCATAATCGACATTATTAGTTCGATTGACTGATTATTTATTAAATCAATTAACTCGCCTATGATAAAGAGATTTACCAGTCTCGGGACAATAAGGATAAACAGAGTTCTCTGCAGAAATTGTTGAAGCGCCGCAAAGGTTTTCCAAATCACTCATAGATTCTTCAGATTTTCAACAGTTGTAAATTACACCGTTAGTTCAACACTTCGTAAAAATACAATAAAATACGTTTAGTATGCGATGTCATATTATATGCGATAGCATATTCATATTATTATTAATGAAAACTGTGGGTTACTGATTTGTGTTTACACTGCAAATCTTGGAAGCTGCAGTATTATTCAATTTTACGACCTTATAATTCAAGGTGCCTTCGGCGTCAGCTAGAAGCTTGGCGCTTTTCAGGCTCCTCTTGACATCGTCAGGTCAATCGAGAATAACGACCTTTCTCGCCTATTCTGCGACAAAAGCTTTTATGCAAGGCGCATTAGGACAGCCGGCATTAAAATCATAAGCACATTATTAGTAACCAGTTTGCACTAGGCTAACCAGAGGCAGTGGTATTTAATCTCCATACAGACACTTCACTTTATGGTATTCCCTGACGACTGTGAGACCGTCATCGCTTGATTCCATGTAGACAATCCATATTTCTCTGGCTTTATCCCCGCATTCAAGTAGCCGAGTGAAATCTTTCCAGAAGTTAGCCAATGTTAACATAGCTATACTAAATTATCATATTGGTATTATGATAACTAATTTTTAAACAAAAACAGTCGATAAAAGCACAAAAGTTAAACGTTTAGACTTATTCACGAAATATCACAATATTTGCAATGCTGGAATACAGCAAGTACTTCAGAAGAAACTATTTATTCGTGTCAGGCAAACATTACATCTCCTGTATACCATTAAATTATGCGCCAAAAAATGAAGACGTAAGTATTTTTGCTGAAATGATTACGTGTGGAGTGCTGACCCCGACATCCTTTCTCATCAAGACATTTAAAGCTATTTATCTTAAGGCGATGTTTTATATAAAGAAATACATATGAATACAATACATAAGAATTACGTGTTAGTGTAATATAATATCCTGTTCATTATCATTTATGAACGTTTATTCACCTGTGAGATGCATTAATTGGTTAATAACCTCAAGTTCACGTAAAAAACATATTTCAGTAGAAACGTACATGATGGGATTTTCGTTCGATAGTTCTCATAGATATAGACCTAATAATAATGTCAGATATAATATTATATATTTATCTAGCTATGCTAGCAGCTGTTACTCTTGTATTAGAAAAAAAGCTTTGTTGATGCAGTTAATTTAAAAGACTAAATGATACGATCGAAAATTTTAATCAAATTTTTGACAATTCATTTTATAAGAAAAATGTAAAAGAAAAAATACACGGTAAATATGCCCTCAATCATTCAATGAAACTGACGCAACAGTTTATTACAGAAGAATATTGTTAAAACAGGGGAAGGAAGAACAAAGTGTTCAATATAAGAATTCTTTAAAAAAATGGAGCGCATTGATAACTATTTTCCTGAATATGAAATGGAACGACTGGTGATTTTTGATATTAAACATTCTCCTATGCCCTATTTTGTAGCGTATTCACGGGACTTATTTGGGCCAATTGTAGGCAAAACTTCATCACGAAACAGTAACATTAAAACGGGAATGGGTAAAATTAATCGAAAGTATTGTTTTAAAAAACGAGTTCCCAGATCTCAGAAAAGGTGCACCGTCTGAAGTTTGTTTGACGATACAACAAAGTACCCACTATGAATTGACCGATAAAAGCAGGTTAAAACCATTATACAACAACCTGCAACATCAGTAGAAGCGGAAAGTGGCTTCTTTGTTTAGGTCACAGTTGAAAGAAGTAGAAAAACTATCCTTAGTTTGAAATCTTTAAATGATATATTCACAATCCGAAATAATGCTGAAAAAACTGGCTACGAAAAAGATGTAGAGATTCGAATAATAGTGGAGGAGTGGCTAAATACAGGCCACTGCCATTCAGATGATACGTACCTGAGGTGTGATCCAAGAGATACCGATTTCAATTTTGTGTATCAGGATTTCATTTGCTGAAATATATATTATATATATTTATTTCACATTATTAATGTTTATGATACATAATTCTAAATAAAATATTTAAGTTGATTTTTGAAGTATCATCAAGTAGGTATTGTACATAAATATAAGTTGGTACAACTGCACAACAATTTACAATGTTATTTTAAACGTTTTATTCCATTCGGCATCATTCATTTTTGTGTTATCTGGTTTTTTACCAGGGGCTATAAACGGGCATTTTAGGGATTTATTTCAAGCAATTTCCAACTACACTAAAATACATTAAAAATATTCATCTGGCAACCCAAATCCAAAGGAAACCTTTGATGGAGGAAAAAACCGTTTGGATTGGATATTCGCTTATAGGATTGTATTTAGGCAGTTCTCATACATTTTTTATATTAGTATTTATCGATGTAACTGAAATAGCCAACATTGATTCTTACTTAGCAAACTTAACTTTCTGGACCTATCAATCTGTATTAATAATAACATTGAAACTACTGTATGTAAAAAACCTATAAGCAAGCATCTGTATTTACATTGTATATCCAATCATCCTAAACATTCTAAAAGAGCACTGCCGTATTCTGCAAGGATTAGAATAATTAAATGTTTTTCATATAAAGACAAAGCCAGCTTAGAAATAAAACACGAGACAAAACGGAAAAATTCAAAATGAGAGGGTATCCCTTTCCAACAGGAAATTCAAATTTATGACGTCATTATTGAATTCAGCATGCTCGAATTAGTTTGCGTGTAAATTAATCAGCTGTTAATAGAATCACAAGCAAGTAATTATACGGATGTTTGTGTTGTGAGTTTTGTGTTTGGGTTGACTACCGGATTGTACTTTTGCGTATTGTTTTGTGTGTGGTGAAGTTGAAGATACAAAGCAACGTCCCAGCCTTTGAGAAAGCCTGATCCAAATAAATGGGTGGTAAAGCGAGCGCGCCCTTGCTTTGGCTTTGACTAAGAAATTGGTTAGGGGGTTTCCGTAAGGGAGAAAAGTGTTCAGTGCTGTAACTAGCACACACACACCTATGGAAATCTAAAAACAGATTTCAAAATAACTGACCCTTGTGAAAATTATCTTGTAATCAAATGGACTAAAAGAGACAAAAGATATTCAAAATGTATAAATACATCTACGATACTATAATTACTAATCACTTACTAAGTAATATGTATACTTTGGTGATGACCACAAAATTGCTATACTATAGGTTATCCCGATTAATTATTATGCTAACGATGTGCTGCAAAAGATAAAAAATACGACTATAATCGCATAGCAATAGTGAGATTTGTATTAAATTGAGCAGATGATGTATTTGTAGTAAAACCCCATGAAATCTATAGCACTCCTGAGTCGATGAAATAAGTAATATGTCAATTCTCAGTTTTAATCATGGTTTCATATGAAAGCCGATTAAAACCTTTATCAAATGCGTCTTTCTGGAGGTTACAAATGATATTGAAATAGCAAAATTCATTCAATGCCGAATGTTCTTACAATAACACTATTCGGAGCTACAAAAAATACTTAATGGGGAGTAGAATGGGTAGAGAGCGGGGGAAAAGGACAATCTTCATTCCACCGACTTTATTTCCACGAGGCAATCGGCTCTGGGCCATAAAGCTACTCCGGAAGCAATTACTCTCCATCAAAAACTCTTATAGTATGCATTACCAAGTCGCACAAACACTCGCATAAGCATTATTCACCGCAGAATTAGAGAAGGTCTAGAAGTATATAAAATATACATCACTGCTATCTGTCGTAAAAGCTTCAATGATGTCCAAGTTGTTATACACTCTCATCCCTTTTGGAGGTGAAAACTTAACCCGCAATCCGTAGTGGGTTTCAGCGGGAGCAATTTAATATTTTATTAATGGGGGCGGGCAAGGGCGGACGCAGCCCATTTTGAGCCCCTCCCAAAATTTCCGGAGGGGCTCAAAATATGCAATTCAAAAACAGCAAGGGGTTTTTGTTCATTTTTGCCCAATTTTACAATAGCGGGCTGATTTTACTTCCAAATTACAGCAACGTGCGTTAAATGTTTGCTTCATTTATGCAAATTATAGACTTAAAACATACAAATTTAACAAAATCGCACGTAGCGCGAAATGGGCGGCAGCCCCCAGAATAAAGGAAATCCATCAGCTATAATGAACTAGTATTTAACCTCCATTGATGTGAATCGCACTAAAGGCAATGCTGGAGTATGATCTAATACTCTCGATGATCTCATTTCTTCAGGGTCCAGCGTCCAACAGTATCCTAAGTCCTAGTCAGTACCTTAGATTTAGTAGAGTACATCTCACCCACTCAAATATTTATGGATTTTTGTAGTGCCGTTCCCAAACTGCGTTAAGGTACAATATTAATTAATTGTCTAATCATATTTTAATTTATTTTATAATTTATAGTTACGAATTTCTTGTTTTTGGAGGTTGAGAGAGAATACCCCTTTCGGGTGCTCTCTCAAGGGTTTGGGGTACTCAAGCTACCCTAGAAAGACTAAAGTGAGCCGTAGTTGCTTACTTGGAAACTCCGTCTGAGTTATGTTGAGTTGAGTTGATGGAGGCGGCGGCGGTGGCGGCGTGCGGTGATGGAGGAGATTCCCGATTAGTCTGTAACCTAGTTTAGTTCAATACTTAGGTTAGCTTAGAGTTGAGTGTTCGGTCTAGTCTGGTATGAATGTGGATCCTCCCGGTTTCCTCCACGAATGTTTGCGTTAATTAAGTGTATGAGTGAAACTTAACTTTAGAAGAGATATGATTGAGAGATATAAATGTTCCCCAAATATCTAGTATGATTGTATTCAGAATGACAGTTAGTTCGTAAGTT
>JAQFYC010005167.1:0-15100 GCA_034694165.1 Tomocerus mixtus
GAAAAGTGTCACTTCAACCCTCTGCTATGACAAATGGCCATTTTACAACCAGTTGAATTTTAAACTTTAAAGGACTGTAGTGTCGCCATTTTGCATAATAAAAGGTTGAGGTGACAATTTTCTGATTCCCCGTTAACTGCTTAATCAAACTGTATATCAATATTTATTTAAAACTTGTCGTATTAATGTTTTGACCCAAAAACTGAAATTTTAGAAACATTATCGTTTTTGCCTAGGCATTACCGGTAATGTCTTATTACCGTTTTACCGGTAACACATATAGACAATGCCACTTTTCCAGCTATTCCATGCATATGTCAAATATCATTCTCTTATCTCTATCTTCGTCATGGACAGTTAGTGCAGAGTATATTATTACATCCAACAATAAACAAAGTTTATTAAATTGTTCAGAAAACAACTTATAAGGATTAGGTAAAGGTAGGGATGTATAGTTAATTATTACTCTAATCACTACATATGTGACGTTATAGATTTGCTTGGATTTAATTAAGCTAACATGGAAATACTACTTTTTAATGAGTAATAAATGATTAAAACATAAAATAAAGAATAAAGATGATAATTTTTTTAAATTTTATTCTTGCATTAATGAAACTGGTACACTACAACTAAAACCCAATAGGAATATAAAATGCTTAAAATTGCACACACATAAATTGCTTAGAAGATTTGTATTGCAATATTTCGCTATAGTGTCCTTAATAATAGTACAAAACGATAAAAATATTTACAGATACATTATGTTTCATAATAAGAGGAAAATGTTCCTCTAGAGTTCAACGTTAATATGCAATTTCTTCTTGGATTTAAATATTGGCTGACGGTTGCATCTAAAAGTACAATGCTTTTGAAGCTCTTCAGCTGGTTTTCGTTCCACAATTGCCAACAGGCAAGGATCACCCTTAGGCCTACGAATAAAATCAGTTAGATTGACACCACTTATCATTTCTGTACGCAAGTCGTCTGGATATTTCCTGATATTGGTGAATACTTTGTCCAGTTGACTGATCGAAATGTCTTCATCTTCAGTGATCTCTTTTCCCAAGTTTAAAGTGACAACTCTAAGGTAAAACAGCTTTTCTGGCATCCCTGAGTAAATGCAGATTTGCTTTTTATTGTTTATAAAGGGTTTGATTCTTATTTCAAGGTGGGTAATGTACTGATTCCAAATATTGATTTCATTCGGTTCCAACTCTCGAACAAAGACAAATGTGTCCTTTGTACAGGAAGTGTAGTTGTTTAACTCCTCCTCTTTCTGAAGAACCTTTTCTTGTATTTTGATTTTGTTTTCCAGGCAAATAGCTTCGGTTTTCTTTTTCTTCTCTTCATCATGACAGTTACGGTTGAAATACCACGTTTCTAATTTACTTTGGCTTTTTCTCTCAATGCGCATTGTTGTGGTGGCGAATATCCCAAATTCCCTACTTTCTAAATATTTCTCCCATTCAGCCATGACCATGACTCTCACTGTCATGGAACTACAGATAATGAAACAAATAAAAAGAAGATGGTGCATTCTGGTATGGTATTCCTAATAATATGGCAAAATTTGTAACTTCAATCTTCGAATTTCGAATTTCTTTGGATAATTCTTCAGAAATGAGGAAATAATGAACCTTGGATGATAAATCAAATTAAAATAGGGTACTGCACCTTTAACTTAAGTACTATATATTTTCACGTAATTAAATGTACCAGTTTCGATTTGGAGACACTTTAATCCTAAAATGTGTTTATAGGTAGGTTCAGACGAATTTCTGCAAACAATAATACGAACAACATTATAACGGAATGGGATGCATTTAGGTTGTGTAACAAACAAATTAAATATTTCCTTGTTATCGTAGAATGATGTGTATTCAATTTTGGTTATTCTTGTATGGAATCAACAGCATTTGAATGCTAGTGTTTCGGTTTACGTTTTCTAATACCTGTACGGATGATATGTATATGTTACCGGTAACATCGGTAATAAGGCATTACCGGTAATGCCTAGGCAAAAACGGCAATTTCAGTTTTTGGGTCAAAATATTAATACGACAAATTTTCAATAAATATTGAATTTACCAGTTTGACTAAGCAGTTAATGGGGAATCAGAAAAGTGTCACCTCAACCTTTTACTATGAAGAATGGCGACACTACAGTCTTTTAAATTTTAAAATTCAACTGGTTGTAAAATGGCCATTTATCATAGCAGAGGGTTCAAGGGACACTTTTCTGATTCCCCGTTAACTGCTTAATCAAACTGGTAAACTAAATATTTATTTAAAATATGTCGTATTAATGTTTTGACCCAAACACTGAAATTTTAGAAACATTACCAATTTTGCCGGTAACATATACATCTTTCGCATTAAAATACTGTGATAATCACACTTAGGCTTTAGCCGAAGTTAATATCATGGTAAACGTACAACATACCCTTTAATCCTAGAAATGTCTGACATTTAATTGCAGAAAGTAAATGTGACATGAAAATCTGCTGAAAATCTGAAATCCGAAACCCTGGAACAGCCAAGAATAATATTTACCATAACATATTTTTAATTTACAGCTTAGATGTAATCGAATTTGGGAACGTTCCTCAAGTTTTGTCAATATCATTCTGACCACGTGATTAAAGCAGTAAAATTTTATTATTGTTTCACTACCAGGAAATAATCAATCAAGGACAGGAGTAATAATAAGTTTCTATTTCTTATTTTATATTCCTTGCTCAAAAATGGAATTCATTGCCATGTTTTCCATTTGATAGTGTAGTTATCAAAGTCAATATAAATATTATTGTTGTTATATTTAGTTAGATTTCTTAAACAATGTTGAACCTCAGATGTATGCGGCCAATGTCTTTCATTGTATTATTATAGAGCTGTAATTTACTTCACACTTTACTTTTTAAACACAATCAGTGCAACCTACATAAAGCTACCTACTTGAAATGCATAATCGTTAGGAATTGCAAAATAAAACCAACATCCATACCGTACCTAAGTATCAGAAGCTAATTAATATTTTGTCTATATCCATAATCTTTATGCATGGCTTGCAATTTGCAAGTTACTTAACCTTATTACTAAAAGTATAAGTATTAATGCTACAAAATTTATAGGGTTGAGAGATAATTCAAGTTGAATGATTCTGCAGTGCAATTGTAAGCTGGCGAGCCAATGTTAGTTAGCTAAGGCGAACCCAGTAAATATTAAACATTATATTTAGCATTATTCTAGAACTCAAGAATTCTAATTAAGCCTTTTAAGTATTGCCGTGACGTGTGGTAATTATTAGACACACTCGTTCAGCTTGTGACCACATTATTTTGTGTTACTATCTTAATATATAACAATAGTAATATTTACATAGTTCAAGTCAGTACAACAATTGTTTATCCTTGTAATAATTCGCAGTCGTTGTCGTTGCTAAAAAATAATGCTAATGAATTTATTGAAGAACTATCAACATACGTGTTTACACGTATTAATTCTGAGTTTAAAAAGTGCACTGCTTTTTATATCCATTAGAACCTTCGTTTAGAATATTTATTAATTTACATAAATAATAAAACGTCGGAAATTGTAAAACAATAAATGGTGGTTTGGTTAGAATAACATTATTTGAATATCATGGCCTGCCCGATATCCGTTTGTGCTATTCTCCTTGTCTGTATGGTATGGTCTTTTATTTCTAGAAGATCGTTTTAATTGCCCAGTTAGATTTCAAAATTCAAAACTCACATTACTTTATCTTAATTATACTAATTTATAGATTGTAATTTAATTTATAAATAAATATTTATTCGTAGTGTCTTTAGCCAACACCACTTCATAATTAATTAATTAGTAATTAGGACATTATATATAAACTATTGAAATACCTTTTAGAAAATCCTGAAAGGTAATATTGTTAATGTCTTTTAATTTTATAGGCATCCACAGTTAAAAGTCAAAGTCAAAATCAAAGTTTGCCAAGCGATCTTAACAATGCCGCACCTGAAGTTAATATTTCCCCATACACAAAGGATATGATTGTTCCTGACGTCATCGGTAATTTGGTGTTTAATTTCATTATCGTACATGTAATTAGTTAATTATTTAAAAAATTTAGACCAAGTTTTAAGTTTCATATAAGATTGTGTATGTATTTTATTGAAATATTTGAATAAAGAACTTATTAATTGAATTATTTTAGGAAATGTTAATTTCTATGCTTATATTTAGATAATGTACCAAAGGGGCTTATATCTGTAAAATATGGAACAGTAAATGTGGATCCTGGTCAGATTCTGACGCCAACGCAAGTTAAAAGTCAACCTAGCATTACTTGGGTAGCAGATAATGAGAAATTTTATTTATTCTGTTTGTTGGGTAAGATCATTTATTTATTATGGCCTTCTTATCAATTTATTAAGGCTTATATTTAATGGCACCTTATAAAAACTTACTTTGCCATAATTTTTTAGACTTATTTTACCATAACTTTATTCATTTACCAAAATAATATCCAAATACCATAAAAATGGGAACCGACCATATAAAAACTTATTTACCATAAGTTTAAGCAAAAATACCTAATGAAAAACTATGTTGACCATCATTTTGCGATGGTTTTACTACTAAAATTATGGTCAAAATAGTTTTTCATTAGGTATTTTTGCTTAAACTTATGGCAAATAAGTCTTTATATGGTCAATTCCCATTTTTATGGTTTTTGGATAGTGTTTTGGTAAATGAATAAAGTTATGGCAAAATAAGTTTAAAAAATTATGGTAAAGTAAGTTTTTATATGGTGCCATTAAATATAAGCCATTTATTAATCATGTAAATGTCGTTATTACTAAATTAAAATGTCCACGTTTAATTACAATGCTCAGATCCCGATGTCCCAAGCAGATTAACCCCATTGCTTAGATCTGTTCGTCACTGGCATGTCGGGAATATACAAGGTAATTTTTTTAAATCCTAAACTAATTGGGAGTTATACAATTTCTATGAGGATTATGTCTCGTGTTTAGGAAACAATGTATCATCTGGAGACGTATTGGCCGCATTTATTGGAGTTGGTCCACCAGGCGGTAAGACTATTATATATTTTCTGAGTGGTTATATAATCTATTATATATCCTCTGTAGTCACAGATTTTTGTCAAACTATTTTAATTAACGGATTTTTATTAATTGGACGGTGTTAATCAGGGTCTGGATTTCACCGCTACACATTTTTACTGTTTGAACAACCAGGACGAATTGAGTTTACCGAGAATAAGATAAATCAAACTGTTTTGGGAAGATCCGCCTTTTCCATTACTGACTTTGCAAAAAAGTACAATTTGGGAACTCCCATTGCTGGGAATTTTTTTCAAGCACAATATGACAATTATGTTCCTGATTTTCATTCATATTTAATATTTTCAACCATAAGGGACATTGGAGATCGAGTGAGGAAAACAATTTTTGGTTGAATTGAGCTAATTTATGAAAATATATTTAAAATCCCGCTAAGACATGCCCAAACATGGAAAAATTAATTTACAAAACAATTCTTGAAAACTAAAAAGCATGCAGATCCATATAATTTTTTGAATTCCTTGCCGGCATTTAATTTTTTAGCCATATGTGTACATAGTGTAAAATTGGCGAAAATTGTTCCCTAGTTATCATGATTGTAGAAATTTAAAAATGCTGGTTGATTGAAAATTTCATGAATATTTTAAATAAAGAGGGCGTGGAAAAAGTAAAATTTTCCATTTTTTGTTTTTCATGTGCAAATGCTCATTCGTTTACGTACAGTTTACTCATACCGTAAATAGAATTGTGCATTCACATTCGTTTGCAAATTCTAATGACCAAAATCCGGTAAGTATTTATACTTTTCGGAATTTATGAATACGCAACTCAGTTTACATTATCCTTTAAATATACTTTTCAAGAAAGTACTTATAGTTTGAGATTTTACAATGTCGAAATCCTTTTCTTTGCAAATACTCATTCGCTTGCGTATGAGTATACTATACATATACTGAAATTATAATGTCAAACACATTATGTTCCTTAAAAAGAAAAATTCCTTATAAAAGCATTTTTTGTCTTAAAAGTAAAATGTACTAAAGAGTACTAAACAGCTACAGATGCATGCGTATATTATTTTAACTTAAATGCTTAGTTAAATACAATAGTATACGTATTACAGTGTGTATTATTTGTATTTACATTATTTACGTCAAACAATAAAATGGTAATCTTCTGCCTATATATGCTACAGTAACATATATATTTATTGCTTTAAGAACAGTGTACTAGTTATACGATTTATAAGATGATAATGCTAAAATAAATGTAAATACTCATGGTGTACATTGTGAAGTCTAAAAATACCTACAGGTATAAATAGAACATGAATTGTCACCAGTTGAACTAAACACAACTATTTCCATTCAACCCGTGCCGTGTTGTTCCAGAGGTGAGATTGCTTGCCAACAAAAGTGTGCACTTATTGTACAACGTCAACTTGG
The DNA here is from genome assembly GCA_034694165.1 of Tomocerus mixtus. NCBI lineage: Eukaryota > Metazoa > Arthropoda > Collembola > Entomobryomorpha > Tomoceridae > Tomocerus > Tomocerus mixtus. The sequence goes on from JAQFYC010005167.1 coordinate 6,530, forward strand.
ACACAAGAGGCAAAATAACTAAAATTTTGAAAATAGTATTCTTCTGCAAGTTATACACATACAACACACAAGTTATATAGTTTGGTTTCAAAGAATTAACTTTGTGTCTCGAGCATCGAATTTATAGATGGGAAATTTTGAATAGAAATTGTAACAATACTAAAACTACAATGGAAACAAACGTGGAACAAATGGATTCTGTGTCAGATTCAGATGGCTGCATGGAAATTCAACACTTTGTTTCTACATATAAGTGTTGGGATATCCTGCACATTGATGTGGTTAGTTTGTCAGTAATAAATATTATGCTACTATTTCAATTACAATATAATTTACGTTATATTTTTAATTTATTTATCCTTAAAGATTTTAGAAAAAATCTTCAACTGCCTCAATTTGAGAAATATTAAAGAGTGTCGATACGTGTGTAAAAAATGGGACGATATAATAGCACCTTTACTTCGAAAACGTGCAAAAATTGTGTTTTGTAGCTCAAAAGACAGAAATGCACTTTCTGAATTTACTGGAATATTCAGAAAATCTCGAGAAAATGCACCTTTCAGATCATTCAAGTTTAAAAGTGGTGCTGGAAGATGGTCTATTACAGATTTAGCTGAATTTTTTGAAGCCAATCGTAGGAATATCAAGGAACTAGAATTTGAACCCTTAGTGATTGGGGCGGAAAACAATAGTGAAATTATTGTGAATTACGATATTAGTTTCTGGATTGCTGAATGTCCTCTTTCAAGATTATCAATCCAAGGAAGTTGTAACACTGTACAGGGAAACAACACAAACTTAATGATTTCCTTACATGAACTTACTTTTGTAGAGGAATTGTACCTGGTGGATTGTAATGTGAACGTGAAACGGGGTGAAAAACTAATTTCACCAGTTAAAATGAGATTGGAAAGACTAACTTATATATGTGATGAAATTATACTTGATCAGTTTCTAATTAATGATTATTTTGATTTTAAGGTGGTTTTCTCAGAAATCAAAAATAACTGAGGATATCGTATTTTTAAAAACTTGTTGAAGCAAAGAATAAAATTTCCTGCAAATATCAAAAAATTGTTTGTGAAAACGTTTTTACATTTTTATATAGTTTGATGTATATATTGCAGGCTAAAAGCAAAATCCGGCATTAGCGTTAATGCCTAGGCAATAAGCAAAATTTTCCCAAATTGCAGTTTTTGTCCATAAATGAGTATTGAACATAAAATTTCTTAATATTGAATTTATCAGTCTGATAGAGCAATTAATGGAGATTCCAGAAAGTGTCACCTCAACAATTTGTGATTATAAATGCCCATTTTCTAGGCACTTATATTCGAAAATTTAACTGCTCCTAAAATGGACATTTATAATCACAAATTGTTGAGGTAACACTTTATGGAATTTCCGTTAATTGCTCTATCAGACTGATAAATTCAATATTAAGAAAGTTCATGTTCAATACTCATTTATGGACAAAAACTGCAATTTGGGGAAAATTTTGCTTATTGCCTAGGCATTAACGTTAATGCCCGATTTTGCTTAATACCTACAACATACATTTTATTTCAAAAAATGAATAGCAAAATTTATTCGGTGTTAGCCGGGCATTTCGCAAAGATGTCGAAAGTCCAACTGTTACTCCCAGATTTTATTGTAACGTTGGTCATTTATTTTTAAAACCATGAAAAATATAATGTGGACTATTTCCGTGTCGTTTAACGAAACTCGAGCAACATTAGATACATTTTGCTACCCGGATTTAAAAAATGCAGCACAATATATGAAAACAATATTATGCTTCCATAAACCGATTTTATATGTATTAAAAGAATTTTATTCTTCGTGTATATTTCAACAAATTTTGAAAAATGATATCACGCAATTGAGACTGACTTTTTAAAGAATTCACAAGAAATTTTCATTGGCGCTGCTGCCGGTGAACAAAATCGGAGAATTGGAACGAATATAAGTTTACAATTGGAAGATAATTTTAACTTTAATATTCTAACATTAAGGTTTGTCACTGTTATAAACTGGAGTAAATCTAAAATTAAAGAACTGGATTTCGGAGATTCATCACTGAGCCTTGATTTATCAGTTTTACACAAAGAAATCGAAAACCTTAAACTGGCTCGTGTAAACATTTCCAACAATCAAGAAGTGACACTGCCCAATTTAAATTTCTTGTATTTTGAAGATTTGTGGGAATCGTCTGCTCTTTTGTGCTTTGCTAATTGTTTTAACTTGATGGAACTGGATATAAGCTACTATAGTCACTTCCAATATGACCCTATACAATTAAATCTGAATGACATCCCAAAAAGTGTCAAATCGTTAAAGTTGTCCGGTTATGAGAATATCATTGGTGGACAATTGAATTTAAATTTCCTTGTTATAAAAGAATGCACGCTGGACAAAGCTACTGAATTATTAGCTAAAATCAACCCTGGAATTTTACACCTCAGTTTCACAGGTCCGTATCCTCGAGACACTAAACGATACGACGATGCCGTATTGTTTATGGATACATTCAAATATTTATCCAAAGTATACTTAGGACCATTTAGCTGGGCAAAGGACTCTTTCAGAAATAGTGCACTCGTTGACATTGTTGACAAAGAATCAAGATTTTATGTCTTTGAGAATATGAAAGGAGTTGCAGTTGCAATGGATGTTAAATCTTTTAGCTCAATGGATTTCACTTTCAGTTACGTGGAAACAAGGAAGAAACGTTTAACATCATCATTTTACAACAACTAGTTCATATTTGCACATGTTTTACATATAATAAACTCAAATGATGGTTGAAGGTTAATCAATATTAGTTAATACCAGTATTAAAACAAAACACAACTGGACACTCATTTTATATTTCCAACATGCTTATAATTTCCCAAATTCCATATTAAATGATAAATGCATACATCTGGAATAATACATCAAAGACATTATGATAAGTGGAAAATAAATAACTGATATTTGGAAATGATGCAATTAAACACTATTTGAATATACCTGCGTTCTGTACCGAGAAGATAACGTTAAGTGAAGTGTTATTTCCTGAATACGCTGTAAATAAAATGATACCTTATGCTGGTTTCGTGTTAATGCGAAAGCCACGTAATTTATTGGATGAATACTGAACACAACAATTAATCAATCTGTTGTACTGTGAATAAACAAAATAGATATAAACCTTACACCTGTAATCTGTATGTATGTACTTGTGCCTACCCCGACTTCCTGTGTGTTGTTGTTAAAATAAGTCTCTTGTGAATATTTTACTTAAATAGCGGCTGGCACCTTAAACTTGCCAAATACTTTTAAGAAAACATACTAATTTACAAAATTGCTATTATTAATTAAAATTTTTATCAAGTATTTAGCACAATGAACATTTGTTTAGCAATCTTGGCTCTTCTAGTGACAGGCTGCGTGTCAATAGAAATTGTGGAGGGTCCTACGTGCCCGATTAGCGACCCTTACGTTGTGGGACAAACTTTCCTCAATGTATCTTCCACTATGTTGAATTTTCTAAATGGGAGTGGGATTGAGTAAGAACCAAACAATAATATACAGCGCATTAATATTTTATGATAATTTTTGTTTTCAAGCAATATTAACTTTTACTATACATATTTTGTCTTTAATTATGCTTTTAACTCTCCATATACTTTTAATAATTAATTGATGTAAATACTTTTAGTATTAGATGACATAATTATGTATGCAGGGTTCAATATAAATATATTAATATATAGGTCTCATCTCATAATATTTTATTTATAATAGTGGATCTTTTGTGGAAGGATTGTCCAATTTTTCATACAAAATAACGTTTCAAGACGGACCAGCCTATTCTTTAACTATTGAAGCCTGGATGGATTCCGGGCGCATTTGGGGAGGAAAATATGATGCTTCTGGCTTAATTGACTTTTCACCATTTCGATCACAGACAATTCCAAGAGGTGATTTTATGGGTAAAGGAAACTTTGAAGGGTCCGTTAGTAACTTTCACATAGAAACAAAAATGTCTTTTTCCGTATTTGATATCATCAACCGGAAAACCGTTATCCAATTACTTGAAGTCAAAAGTCTGAGCTTCGAAAATCCAGCTGTTGATATTAGAAACCTGGAAGTGGACGGGGAAATGATTAACTGGCCCGAGTGGACAAACAACTTTAAACAAAATTTCGAGGAAGATTTCGCCACAATTAGAAACCAATTTTTAGAAAAACTTCGACTAGTTCTTAATAATGAACTTAGAGTGAGCAATAAATAATAATAGTCAACCAATTTCCAACGATTGTTTGTAATAAGTAACTAATTTTTATTTAAATGTTATTTGACAGAGCTACTCATTTGACGAATTCCTGAAGTGTTTTGGAATTTATGAAACACCTGTTCCTTGCGAAATTAATAAATACCAAAAATATAATTAGGCTTAACAGTTAATCGTCCACCAATAATATAAGTAATGTAATATATATATTTGCTATAAAACTTATGGATTGACTTTATAAAATGGCTTTATAATAAATACATATCATCATATCAATAAAAAATTGGCGGGTCATGTTTCAGATTGAACGTAAATTGGTAAATAACATATCTATTTTGGTGCCTTGTTTTTTAAGTCATAAGTAGCTAATTTAGAATATTGGATAACGATTAAAATGGTTTAAGGCATATTGTTCGCTATAAGGTCAATACATTAATTAATTTAATACAAATTAATACATTAATTAAATTGTAAAGATAAGCAGTTCATATATTGTATGATATAAAACATTTTATTCATTAATAGTATAGATAGTGAAAGGAACAGTTAAATCAAAATTACAAAATTCTCTAATATTAGCAATGCAATTAATTGTGCACGCATATAATGGTAACTATGATTAAGTCAGTTAAGAATAATTCATGAAGAAAAACAAAGTTCAAAAATTAAAAAGCTCTTGTAAATATTTGTAGAATAAATTATTTACAAGTAAATCGAGAGTTTGAGATATTTCTGATAGTCAGGGCTCTCCGATCCAAAAGTGATTCTCAAGTGTTCTTCCGCATTATTGCCTAATTTTTTCACTTTTTCCTTAGGGGCACCAAGAGGACCAGATTCCTGATACGTGAGGAAAATGCGGTTGGTAATCCGTTCATCGTACTCATGGTATAATTTTCGCATGAGTGCCAAAATGTCTTTATGGGTTTTAAGATACTCTTTCCAGTTATATTGATTGGAGATTCGCGAAATAAGTCCAGTGAGCTTGTCATAATCTACCAGGTTCTTAGTTTCCTCCAAAATGCATCGTTCGCATTTGCAAACAAAGTTATATCTTTCCATCAGAAGAGCAGCACGTTCTTTCTTGGTTCGATGGCCAACTAAATAGGTTACGTGAGGCTTTTCCCCTTTTGGTATTGGACCAATTGCTCGAATTTGCATTTTGCACCCTTGTAAATTAAAGAATGCAGTTGGCTTGCAAGAATGATCGAAAACGGACGGTTCGATGAAAATTGCAGATCCGATTGTCGCAGATTCTGATTCGTTTAAAATGGGAAAAGCATTCGTTTTCCAGACGCCAGCCAGACGGAGTAAATAATCTAATGCGTCTTCATCGCTAGTAGAACTTTTTTCTTGTTCCAAACTTTGGGCCATGTCTTCGCAAAACAAGACAAACCGGAAATCTTTTTTGAGTTCCTGTTGATGAGAAAGCAGATCCTCGAAACTTCTTTCAGTGCCGTCGTAAAGGAGAAACTTCTTTTTTCCGCGTTCAGGCTTTTGTTTCAGGATGGCAAATAATCGGCACATTTGACGCTTAAAGTCGCTTGGCTGACCAACATTTTGTGTTGGCTTTTTGAAAAAGTCAGATTTGCATTCCAAGCTGTGGCCTGCTTTCCAGTCCTTTTTTTGGCACATCTTGTCACAGTAACACATCAATTGGCAGCCGCCACAGCGAAGCAGTTGAGGACTTCCTTTGAAACAATTATCACATCTTCGACCTACAGGAAAAATACAACAATGTTTATTTCCAAACTTAGAGCACAAAGAAAATTGTTAGAACTTAATTTCCGTGCACGAACGCATCCTTGCAAAAACTAGCAAATCGAGCATATTACTATTCGTGGATATATCAAAAATTCATGCTAATGGTCTGGAAAAAGTCAAATTGGTCCAATAATCAAGGATTTTAACGAGGTTTTAATGTGTTAAGCAATAGAATGCTCGCTTTGCTAGTTTATGCAAGAATACGGCTTCCTGGCAATACCTTTCTGATTCTGAAAGAGTATCTTAGCAAAAGGATCGCAATAATCCTGAATTATGTCACCAGGTTTGAATTCCACATCCATTTCCGTCAGTTGTATATATATTCCTGAAATTTATTAAAGCAAATGATCACATTAAACTTCGTCGTAGAATTATGTATTCAAGAATTTCTATTAAACATTGAATGCGACATTACATTTCCCAGATTTAAAGGACCGTGGACCCGACTGACAACGTTTGAATAATTATCTTTATTTCAAGAGCTCAGGACAATTACATATTTACATATCATGTTATTTTGAGGGTAAGTTTTTTATTTAACTAAACAAAAACATAAGTATCAATATCACTACAGCCGCAGCCTACTTTTGATATTATAAACCTGCATTGTTTAGAGTTTATGCTATAAATTATTATTTTATCACGCCGCATCTTCCCATTTGTATAAGTATAAGGAGTATTTAAATTGCTAGTTAACAGATAACCGAATTATTATCTTGCAGATTAACTTGCGTATTATACGTTATTTAATTATATTATATGTTCTACTATTAATAATAACTATTAATGTAAAATGATTTAACTCACCACTTTTCTAGCAGCTACAAATTACAAGATCTCGTTCCACGTTTTAAATCAACTGCCAGGAAGACTTTCTTGTTCCCGTTGGGCTTACTTCAATATTGAAAACGTGTACCTTGTTCCATAATAATAATCTAAATTAATTAAAATGAAACACAAATTGTTAATTATACTCTTTTATACAAAATTATTTACCAGCAATGCTTGCTTACTATAGTTTCAACGTTCACCACGAGCAAACAAATAAAGTATTATTGAGATAGAAATTCGTATACTGTATTAATAATTTTAGCCTGTCTTTAAGTACCTAATACCTACCATAATCAGCACATCTTACAAATCACGAGTGTCAAGTGTCAGCGAATGAATTTACTGTGGAAAGGGCAAAGTGCAATGCAATGTGTAAGTCACTGCAATTGCAATGCAATGCAAGATTCCTAAAAAAATTGACAGACGCGGATTCCCGCAAAAGAGCTGACACAGACTGTAGTTCAGCTTTCTTTTATGCAATAAAATGTGAGCTGTTGAATTATTTGTTCAGCATAATGCAAAATAACGTATTAAACTTTAAACGGGGCCAAAAGTTCATCATCAGTCCAATAAACCATCGCAAAAGGGGTGTAACTAATGGGCGGACAAAAATAAATCTAACAGTGCCACTAAGGTGAGTGTCGTTGATGACAATGGTTTAAATTGCATTTTTGCATTATTAGAGTGTGTTGTATTGAATTCTTAAAACCTGAAATGGCCCCAAGTTTAGAGTAAATTGAGATTCATTAGTTGTGTTCTTGACATAAGATATTCAATGGTGCCTGCTTCCTATATATTGCGCTTTAAAAATTTGGTGGCCGTATCCGGGACCCCAAGGGGACTTTACTCATTTGGTTCATTAAGGAACTGAAAATTTATCCTTAGCCGTAAAGACTGTGTACCAAATCTCACAGGAGTCTCAACAGTTATTGTCCATCAGATGGACAGACAGACAGACAAACAACAGTATACTTATAAATTGCTCTCTCAACCACTTAATAACAAAGATGCTAGATGCAAAAACCTTCACGAAACAACACTACTGATGATCCAACTTAGACCATGCATGACTCAGATTCACATGTCTGGTTTATTTTTATTTTACTATCCATTGTCTCATCATATCTCACTGGAATTCAAAGCATATTATAATGTATTATTTAAGACAATAAAAAGCAAATTATTATTAATTGACCACATCACACCACAGAGTAGCTGTGTCAGCCGATTCTTGCGACCTCAACTGTAATTACAACATTAAACAACTATAAATACTCATGTACATTTTGTATTATGTATTGACTGTAAGTCTTTATGTAATTGCAACCATTTTAACCATTATGCAGTACAAATGTTTTATATTTCTTTTTTATTCTAGTACAGCAATGAAAAATAATTCGTTAATATGTTGCATTATACATTCATTATAGAAATGAGACTAAATAATTTAATGTATTCTATTTTATAGAATGACTCCTAACACCGACTCCCCTCTTTGACACTTTCACATGAATCATGGTGAATTTTACAATTACATTTTATAATATGCCAATAAGCGCTTCTTGTACTGTACGCAGAATGTACAAGTACTTTTACATGTACTAACTTTATATTTATTAATACCACAGATATATAAGTAATACCTATACATATACTAGATCCAGCCAGGAACCTCATATTCAGGTAAAATTGAGGAA
>JAQFYC010005168.1:0-15098 GCA_034694165.1 Tomocerus mixtus
TCGTGCGGACGCACGGACGCACGGACGGACAGACATTGCGATTACATAAGCCAGCCTCGCACACTCGGGCGGGCTAACAAGTGTACTCTTTAGTAAAAAATTTACCTTATATGTACAGTATTTTAATATAAGATGATACGAACTGCAACCAGAACTAGCGTTATTCTGGACCCTGTACTGTACATATACTATGGACATTTTAAAAAGTACATTATGTAGATCGGAAGATAGAGTAGTGTATTCTATAATATGTAACAGTATTTATTTATATAGTAGTAATATTGATCTCTTATATAGATCATCTGACCAGAATGGAGAATGTACAAATAGAATGATTCGATTGTGATGTTTAGAGAGATATTACCTTATTTGGCATTTATACAGTTTTTAATCACGTTGAACTGAAGTCTGTGAAGGGTCGAGCCTTGTTCTCTGGTCTCCTGCGTGGCTGAGGAGATAAATTAAACTTCCCTGTCACCGCTTCCAAAGTATTATCCCGCATTCTGGAATTGTAGTCGAACGGACCGAGTAATTTGTGTCCTGGCATTGACGTGGCTGAGTGATGACTTCGGCAAGAATGTGTTGGGCTGGGATCTGGTCCAAGACGACCCGTCACAGGCGGGAACCGAAAAACGCAGTCGGTGTCCACGGAACTGTGGGAAGTAAGATGGCTAAATGACGGCTCCGAATTGCGACTACGGGTCCACATCACTGGAGGAGGACTCCGCACCAGTCTGGCATGCACCTCTGCAATGGTTAACGGGTCCCTGGAGCCTCCACTCATATTTTCCTGTTCAAAAGACTTTTTGAGAATTACAATTACATTAGTTTTCACTTTGGAACCACAAAATCATATCGATTAGGCATTATTAACACTTTTGCATATTCCATGGAATCGAAATCTATGAAATCTTTATTCCGCGGGGGTACCCCTTCATGCATTATCATGGTTTCAATTTAATCCTGTTTTCTGTTCGGGATAACTACCGGATTCATTTTAGCTTTTGTTATATAATCTAATCGAATTGGCATTACAACAAAACATGGCCAATATTGCAATCCATGCCAATTCGATTGAATTTACGGAGTCTAAAAAACGTAAAGCAGTGTAATGCAAAAAAGCCCATCTTTTATAAGGGAATGGCGTGCACTGCTCTATGTCAGATTTCCGCTCCGTTGCTTCTGCATGCTTTCACTTAACTATAAATCAATTGGGACTGATTATGCGATTGGATTGGAATCGTTGCACAATCCTAAAAAATCTTCTGATTTATCAGTTACATGTCTCTTTACATCTGCTGTGCAGGTATCTGTATCTTACTAATTCCTGGATGTAAATGTATATATTTGTAATACTTATATATGAATGTGCCATATATCCCACCCGCATTGCTGGGTTTCCCAAACTGCTCTATTATATATACATACAGCGATATCATCATGTACCTACAGTGGTTGTAATATCATACTGAAAATTAACTGCAGATTACCACATAATATCGGTCTTAATCAATATTTTAAATTTTTAATACACTCCTCCAATTCTATTCTATTCAAATAGCAGTTGCATTTATGAATTATGTAACCAATTGGGGAATTAGTTATATACTCTGAAAGTGATCCAGAATCCAGGTATATGCTAGTGTTAAGTTTCATTTACTATTTGATAAATTGGTAGTAATTTAGTATTCTCACCTTTGACATCAACTGTTTCTCTTCATATTCACTGCAGTCGTCACTTTCGTTCAGGCACTCACGACTGGCTAGTATCTAAATAGGAACAAAAATACATTTACCATTAATACTACAGAATATAACGAATCGAATTATTTTACCATTGCTACTTTAAACATTTTGAGTGATGCCATCAACCACTATGCAAATATTGGTTTCAAGAGAATTAAATTTGTGTACATTATGTTACAGTAGGTGGTATATAACAAAGTAAATTAAAACTCCAACGCTCTACCTGGAGATATGGATTGTCCTGTCGCGAAAGTCTCAAATTTTCCATGTCCTGGTCAATGGTTCTTTGGTGGTATGGGGAATGTAAAGCCTCTCGAGGTTCTGGAACATCTAACGGCAAATCGGAACTAGCCCACATATCATTTTCAGTATCATCTGTTATGTAATCGTTGCGTATGTCATTGGTACGGTCTGTCATGGTGTCTTCCCTACGGTTCTTCCGACAGAAAATACCCGTTAACAGTTGCAGGGGCTTGCGGCGGACTGAGCTGGAAGTTGAGTGATCAACGTTTTTTGGAGAGTCGACGGTGCTGATCATTGTCGATCTGTAATACAAATTTACCAATTATTATTTTTAAGTAGCAAAGTCATAGAACGCAGTAAACAAATACCTAACTATTTGCATGATACTATAGAACCAGGCGATACTGTATTATATTATGCATTTAATTTAGTTTAGATATCCCAAGTGTAAAAATGCTGAACTGCAAAAACTTATGAATTACAAGCTCTGATGTTATTAGTTAGCTTATTAGATTTACGTCCTTATCCTAATAATAAGTTACATACAAAGGAATATGAAAATATTTCGAAATAGTCAATCATGCAAATTGAACATTTTACTAGATTTTTGAAAAGCAGAAAATTTCACAAAACGGTACGCACTATTTCAAGAAAACTTAAAATTGTATAACTGGCGTCTGTAACTTTAAGAATGTAGTGTAGCTACCGTAATATCGTAATGCAATAAGTAACAAAATATGAAGTTGGAAGTTTGCCAGAATTACGGTAGGTACTTAGCTACTCTTTGACTGCTCTGGTAAAGACAAAGTCTTGGTATCCTACTACCTTCACTCGTTAACTTGCACAGGTGGACACCTTATTGCAAGAGCACAGGAAAGGAAATATTATACATACAGTATAATCTGATTTCCAAAAATTCCAAGTAAAAACAATTTCCCGAACTACGATGAAATTCTAATTCATACGTCATTCAATAATAATGATAACCTATTGCCTTCGCAATCTCTATTCGTATGTATATATTCGACTGTATATATAAATAAATTGTGCATAATATCGTGCCATTTCCCGTGCTGTATTACTGTACTTGTGGCACTTTTATCAATAATTTAATAAGTAAATACCAGTTATTATTACCTTGTGTAAGTGCTTTATATTTACTTATAATATGCTCAATTAGTACTTCAAATCCCTCACACAGGTAAATAATAAATAATAATAATTACCAACCAAGCAGATTCTGCAAATTGCAATTATTGGGGCTCTTGACATGTTAAATCTACGGAATATAAAAAAGTCAGCTTCCTACTAGGTATGCCACTTCGCAGAATTGCAATTTGCATAGTTAGCTGATAGTGTCACACTATCTTGTTCAAATGACAGCAGCATAAGCAAATTGTTAAATACGGAAGGAGTGAGAAAGTGCGATAATAAAATATAGAAACATACTTTTACAGTGTATATTTACAATATGTTGTGGGCAATAAGACTGGTCATACAATAAGACCGGCTCTGTCTTCTTTACATAATTGCCACGTTCACTTAAAGCTATCAAAATGGTATTATATTTTATACACCCAAGGTCCTAGTTATAAGTATACATATTAATAGGTGCATTTCTTAGCGATAGAATTCCATGTTACATTAATTTTGCAAATAGTTCAAGCATAAGTATAAGTAGGGTGGAATTTATTTCCGAAGAAGCAGATTGGTCTTACGGCGGCCTGATCGGAATTTTAACCTACTAGCCTACGACATGTATATTTTGTTAACCATGACTTTATCAATATCTCATGAACCTCTTTTTATAGCTGATGTAATCGCAATGAAACCATTAAAGGTAATATAAATATAAAAATTGTTGTACCTCAGCTGGCCATATGAATGATGTCGACGTGAACACAATAAAGGTTTAATCCAAATCCACAAATGAACTATTTTGGGTTGTTTTGTGACGGTGACCGATAAGCACGAGCTCGCTTATCAAGCGATAGATAACAGATGACTTGACTGTGATTTATAGTAAAACTCCGTGAATTGGCGTATTTTTACAATGGAGAGAGCGACACCCGGAAAGATTCGCTTTGTTCTCTATTCTCGTAATATAATTTTTGTCTGCTCTTCGTGTATATTATGTATGATTAAGTAATCTGTATGAATATAAATGTATTATGTGTGCATACTAACTGTTACAATTATTTCCGTCTCCTGGACAGGGATTGAGTGGCTTTGAGTCTAACTTGAGTACATTGACAGAGAAGTGAGTCGTAATCCTAATCGTAATTCGTTCGTGGAAAGGATTGTCTATCTATATGATCTTCTAATTATATATTCTGTGATGTGTATGTATGTAGCAGATCACTATTCTAATATATAATAATGTATGCCCTTTTATTTTCCTTAGAAATTATTACTCAATCTATTTACATGTGAAAATAAAATCGGCTCGATTACAACAGTTATATTTGTGCGTGTTCTGTTGCAGAATGAATCTCTTTAAATAGTATTGTATCTATCTACCTAATAGAATACAACTATACAGTGTACAACACACTGTGAGAATATTCTTTTCTTTACCTATTACAATATTAATGCATTCTCAGACACATTAAATATGAATTCACTATTTTTTATGGAGATACTGTTCGGCTGACTAATATGAATTGTATCAGTATTGTTACTGTGTAGTACTACTGAACTGAGATGTCGACCCAACAGTATTTCTGAGCCTATTTCTAAGTAAGTTCGTTTATATTTATTGTATTGATGTGTAAGGTAAGTGTAAGTGTAAGTGTCAATGTAATATAGTGCCTTCCAAAGACAGATGACGGATAGTGTTGTAATAATTTCTAAAATTCCAGCTCCAGCTAACCAGCAGCAGCCTGAGCCTGACTTGAGTCCAGTCAGTTCAGTTCAGGGAGCCTGACTTATCTTTTCTGGTGGGCTCTGCTACAATATTACTTACACTGGCTGGTTTGGCTAGTTAATATATTATTTGCAGTTGCTCTGGAATCTGGAATGGATAAGGCTCTGCTATGGGCAACCAACCAGACGAAACCACTGAGAAAAGATACAGTAGCCTAACATTCTGCTACATATTAAAGGATCCTCTATAATAAATGTTGCAGAATGAATGAGCTAGTCAAAGTCCAGCAGTTATCTATGTAGATTGTACAGTACCGTAGTAGTAAAGTAAGTAAAAGTATCTGTAGTAGGGTTATGTCTACGAGAGTGCGAGTGTGGTGGGAGAAAACTGCTTTTATCGTCCTCCTCTTCTGACTCCACTCAATGAAATTCGGATTTCGGATTCGGGGACTCGAGCTTCCACTTTCCATTTGCGACTGCTCCAATACTTCAATCCTTACATAAAACTTTAAACCTCTTCTCCCTCGTCTCCAGCACCAGCCACCAGCTCCAGCCACGCTTTTACTTACGCTACCAGACTCCTGGAACATTGTGTCTCGCATATATTGCACTGTATAATGTATGTATGTATGTACTGAGATATTTTGCTCATTTCCAAGTCCATAATATATCCCATCTAACATTCAACCCGGCTGACTCACTCACTCCATGGACTTTTACAGCTTAGCTTTATATTATGCGTTTTATCTACGTACCTCTATATCTTTGTCAAAGATGTGAAAATAACGCACTAAAAAGCAGTAGAAAGTATTATCACGGTCTTCGTAAGTATACATATAAGTATACATACATGAATACCTACTACATTCTGTATTGCACTGCAAGCATTGGCACATTTGCAGGCTCTACAAACAACTTTCTCAGGAAATTACCAGAACCATATTACTCGACTTTCTCCCGGGGTAATGGCATACAGGTTTCATGGTATATTTTTGCAGTTTTGTCAGGTCGTACCAGGTCGGTACTTCTACCTGGATTACCAGTAAAACCTTGCTATAAGAACGTACTTTCTGTCTCGTAAATGCCTTCTTACTAGAATAACTCCTTATAATAGAATAAATCAACACGCAGAGATTCACAATTCAAGAAATATATTATATCTATCAGCACGCTACTTAAAATTGTTTTTCACCGGTTAAGGCTATCACAATCTTTAATACATAACCGAATTTACAGTAATTCTTTTCCGAGTTTTGTGTCAATCTTATACAGCGTAAGAACTTAATTATCAAAATGAATTTGATATTGCAGGAGAAAATAAAACAATACAGTTTAACAAAATTCTCATTATTTGTTATTAAAGCGTACATGGAATTGTTATGGTTGATATTGATTAACAGGCATGTAATTAATTTTTGTTTAAATTATTTATATAAAAACTTGAACTGTTACAAAAAACACAACAAGACACCATGGATGCAATGCACACTAGAGATGCTTCCTATATTGCATTGTATCTCAAACGTTGTATCACAACGACATCCATTAAATTTGCATGGAGAAATTTCACATAAATAAAGTTTTGCGATGCCGCACTCTTACATAATACTAAAAGTTTGCTGTCATATTTAATCCTTTTAGGCCATTTTTAAAAGAAGATTATTCCCAAGATAAATTAAAATTTCAATGTCCTCCATTTCTATTTATATTAGCTCTTCTTACGGCGTCACTGTATTTCCCCTTCACGTTTTCCATTTTTATACAGGCTCGTACTTACATAGAACATTTCAAGATTTAATAACATTCATTTTATGTACGGTTCATTTTTCCAGCTAGTACTTACATATGTAATATATCGCTAATAAATTTTGTTTGGGATTATTTAAATTCTCTCTCTAAATAATTAGTTATTTGCCTTAATTAATACAGCTAAATGGAACGGAGTATTTTTAATCCAGTATTCTTGGTAGCCGTACAATAATTATATGGATACGAAACAGTAACGAACGCACCTTGACTGTGCCAATGCCAATACCAACTTTTAGACACTACTCTGACCAGATTTTGTGAAAGACCACTGAACTGCACTACTAGAACTAGGACTTTTTACTCTTTTATTCTGCACAGTATGCAGTGCTAAGGATGAAAAAGCTTAACAGGTAAAAGAATACTTGATTACTACAGCTTCTAACTTGGATGTTAGAAATTCTCTGTTAACGATTCTGCATATAGGATATTGGATAATGATTTGTCGAAATACGAACACAATTTTGGAGATTAATTTCGAAAGGAAGCGTGAATTAAAAGACAAAATTATTTTACCGATATAGTAAAATAGGTTAGGTTTTTCTGATACAATGTATAAATAATTAGGTTTTGGGAAGTGTTCTGATTGGATATAAAATCATAAAAAGAAGTGTCGCACGTAAAATTCCTCTAACAACTTTAAATAAATCTTCTGTTACTTAACTCCATATCTTTATATCATTTGAGCAATTTGGCTACAAGAAAGTAAGCTAATTGGCAAAAATTTTCTAGCCCTATATTGATACAATTTGCAACTTTATGCAATACATATTTCTTTACAATGAAGAATAAAATTAAAATAAACTGAATAAAATGACAAGAGGTTGGGTGACATAAACATTTTCTCTTCATAACGAAACTCTGGTCAACCTAAGAATCTAGTAAATTCTTCTGAATCAATAATCCGAATCCGAATCGGTCCTACTACTTCTATTTAGTGTACTCACTGCTGTTATATTTGTATATACTGTATAAGTATCAGATATAAATATTATCTCATATAAACACTCCACTGCTTTCGCTTTATACTTACTCTCCCTTTCATTCCATTTCTACCTATGCTTGAGCAATGTTTTTTTCGGAAATGAAAAGTCCTTTCTAAATAGATGCACACATTACAGACAGATAAGGCAATCTGCATCCGTCTTTCTCTTACCCGTGGCAATAAAAAGGATATTCGAGCGGTGTGTGCTCTATAGGTATTTAAGCCATATTTTCAGAGAAATACTTCATGCAGAAAGTTAACTAGAATTTTACATTAAATTAATTGAATCAAAATGCTTTTTACTTACACTGGGCTTATGTTTACTACTTTGGTGAATATTATAAAGTTTTAGCTTCAATATGAGACATGTATAAAAAAGTTGTTAAAATTTATTCTTTGTATGAGATAAGGGGAGCTTTAACTTTGATGACATACTTAATCTAGAAATTCTGTCTCTCTCTCTAGCTATTAGTATTACGGAAATTTAATAATAAATCTTGAAAGGAAAATATAATGCATGTACAGTTAGCTCTATGATATACTATTTGCTAGTGCGTATAGGTAAATAATTCAAATGAATAAACTATCTATAAAAAAGTTGTACAATTACATATTCCCCTCTAGGTATATTTGGTCGACATGATTGTCAAAGTTCGAGTTCCTGCTACCCTTGGGTTTGTTCTCTGGCCTTGTCTCATTCTATTAGTAGGTTGTTCCAGTTCGATCCAGTGCCGCTCTTTTTCCTCTTTCATGAACATTCCATTGCTCTTTATTCCATGAATTTGTATCATTTCAGGCTGCACACAGAGCTACCGTGATATTCATGTGTGTGGATAAAACCAGTGGTAAAAATGGATATTTTCACTCTTCCTTTCAGTTTTACGTTAGTTATCAGTACTACTCTTTTATTATAGGTAGATTTCTATTTCTATATTACGCTGTGTAAACATCATTACCGGAAAAATATTGGAAAAATTTCCCTGTCGGAAATTTTTACCTGCAAGTTGGCACGTTTTCTCTGCAGAAATATCGATACTTACCTCCTTGTACCATTAAGGCCGTATTAGCATAATACGATAGCTTTGATTAATTGTAATAGGATAGGATGCCTTTGAAAAATTTCTACATCTATAAAATAAAATATATAGAATTTGTTGGCTTAACTAACTCATGAAAATATTTAGATCATTTGGACTTTTTTGCAAAATATGTCAATCCGCGGAAGATATAATATAAAATGCTTAAAAATACGGGTCTTGCTAATAATTTATTGCTTCATATACCTATTGAAGATTTAACCATTTTTGTCAGCGCCTCGGTCAAAATGGGCAAAATAGCAAAGTTGGTTGCACAACAAGATATTTATTATTTAGCAAGAGCATGATTCGGAATCTCCAAGTGTGCTCTATTTCATGCAGCTTCCCCTCGCTCCTGGAAAGTATTTCACATGTCATGTCAGTGCGTGGTGTATTGTAGCTACATAGCTCTAGGTAATACTTTTTCGTAGAAGTGATATTATGCATGGTTGGGATATTCCGAGTTGGTACATACTACTTGATAGACTATAATAAAAGTGCACTCACATTAGAAGTGCCTAAGTAGTAAGTGGAGCAAACTATATGTAATGCAAAAGGCGATGGTGATGTGACTGTGTGACATGACAGTCCTGGTTTTTGTGTTGCACAAGCCAAGAAATGGCCGTGGCCCAGGCCAGGCACTGAAACCATTTTCTACTCACCTCATGACATGACGGAAAAAAATACTAACTACTATAACTACGTAGTACACTAATTTGAAGAGCGTAGTTTTCGCATAATCCTTTAGGGCTCAAAACCCCTTCGGAAGCAAAAAGAATTACTTATTACATGTATTTATGTATGTAGTAGCGAAAAGACACAAGGGATTAGTCCGGCTCTATTCCAAGTACGATTACCAAATTACTTGACAAAACTCCCATACGGAATTTCTGTCTACGATCTTGAGCCGTTTTCAAAAGCAAACAAAACTTCTTTGTTCTCTGCTTGAAGCCAGCTAAGAATGGATGCGAGCAGAACAGATTTTCGCAAGAAGTACAAATACTAACCAAACTACATAACATAGGTACCAACTTTATGATATCACTCATTCAACACACTTTCTGTTTTTGCTTTCTACTTTCTACTAGAGGCCGGCCTATCACTTGTTAAGACAACCATACCGCACCAGAACAAATATTCCTTCCTGTTTCTGAGTTAAATAACAAAATGACCCTGAAATGTACTACCTCACGGAAACCAACGACTGGAACATCTTTTTATTTAGGCTAAATAATTTTCATCGAACTGAACCTTAGCCAGATACTATTAATACTTGAATATCTACATGTAAAGTGAGCTTTCTTCATTAAGATTAAAAAATGTATCTCTTGCCTAAAACACAAGAGTAATGAGAAATTTATTGCGAATCCTATCACACATTTAATTATCAAGATGAATCAAAACTAAAAGCCAAATCCAAATTCATTTTAGGAATGGCAATTAGTTGATAAAGTGAAATCGGTCCGTCCTCTGCTTTCTATCATCTTTTAACTAGCAGAATTCAACCTTGGATTTCACTTACTACAAATGAGACCTGAATTAGGCCCGTGTTGCTATGTCCTTTTACTTTTGGAGGAAGAACTAAGATACTACCTATGGATGTAGCTCCTTTTATCTAGCACTCTAATGCTTTCATACATCCAGCACTCAAATTTTGCAAAACATTTTTTACTGACTCAGATACGGTACAATGATACATCGTACATTATATTATACATATAACGTAGGACTAGCAAGTATTGCGACATATAATTGGTTATAGTGTATTTCATGGGTTTCTCATTTTCAATGGCTCAAGACAAGTCTAATAAAATACCTCACAATCACACCTACTGTATATAGTAGTTGTAATCGTAATATATATGTGTAAATGTAGTTAAATGCCACCAACTGAAAACTAAACATATTTGGCCATTTTACCAACGAGACTGACTGAACTCAATATTTGGAGTCAGTATCTAAATTGCGACACTTTCGTGCACTCGACCCTACAACTTAAGATACTCATATCCATTTAGCATTTATCTGTAGAATCGCTACAAGAATGTATAGATACTTATTTCTACTTGTTTTAGTAAATGAAAACAAATATTCTATTGTTTGTGACAGTAGAATTCTTTGTATGAATATCGAATCGAATAAAACTCCTAGATAATATATAATAAATATTTATGTTAATCACTTTTGAAGTTCAAAGCTATTTACTTTTCATTCGGTGAGCTATAATTTGCATATATAATACAGCAGGGAACCATAAAATTTCCAAATGCCAATTCATATTTAATTGCCAATAACTGACCATGTTAAACCCCAATTAGTTTTTATTGATTTACTAGAAAAATCTTTATACCTACCTACAACCTATGTAGGTGTCGTGAAAGAGAAAATAAATGGTAATAGGACTTAAAATAGTATCACAATACCCATAGGAATTTCCCCTTAAGACAACGGAATATTTAACTGCCCTGAGGCTGGATAATACATACGTACTACGTACCTATGTTTTTGACTGCAGAGTGCTACTGATATTACTTATTTATGTTACTCAAAAGCTGGATTAATTCAGGAAGATGAATTGCAATAGTTATCAATGACTGTAAATCATACCAAAAATAAACGCCGCTAACATATTAATACAAAATTGTTTCGAAATAAATAAGTAGGTATTTCGCTTGAATTTGAACAAGGACAGTATAGTATGTACAGTGGCAAAGTCAATACTGGGCGGGTCAAGTATATTATCCCTATGGTCTTTAGTCTTTATACTCCCTAGTTTCAATCTTCCGTGGTATTTTAAGTCTTAAGAATAAAAGAACTATTGGATTTGCTGAAGCATTTTTCGCAAGGCAATTAATATTTAATATTACCTATTATCTATATACAATATCTACCTATTGAGTCTATATATTTGTACTCGTTGACATTGACAAGCCACAGACAGGTTGGGGCAAAAATTTGTATATTGGATTGCTAATCGCATGTATTGGATGAAATTCTTTTTTATGGGTGAATACAAAATTAAATTCTTTCAGCCCCTTTATATGCTAACACGGGAATTAATCTGTGCAGTGATAATGAGAGGTTTTCATAGAAATAATATTTCAATGCGTTACTATAGGAATCGATGTGTCTATACTGTCTACCTTCTGAATTATTAAAAGTAAATAAATAAACATATGATGTGGACATGATAGTTGACATTCTTTCTCATTTCCTTTTCACATTGGTCAGTCACACTGCACAAAAAGGACGGAGATCATCGAAGGACGTTCTGCCATATCTGTAAAACTGCTGAAATTATCACAAATATTCCCTCGTACATATAAGGTAATGGATTAATATTTTTATGCCACGAAAAATGTATCATTGTGCCACGAAACTAAAAAAATGATTTACTCATTGTAGCACGAAAAATTTATTTTTTTTAACACGAAATTATTTGAGACTGTATAAAAGAAGTAAGTTCATAACTGAAAGTTGAACATGTCAATAAATGTTTCCATTATCAGCATTGAGATATTAAAGATTAGCATAAGTATGGAAAAATAAATATGATATTATGCTCCTGCCTTATCTGTCCTAATATGTATGCATAATATCATATTTATTTTTCCATACTTATGCTAATCTTTAATATCTCAATGCTGATATTGGAAACATTTATTGACATGTTCAACTTTCAGTTATGAACTTACTTCTTTTATACAGTCTCAAATAATTTCGTGTTAAAAAAATAAATTTTTCGTGTCACAATGAGTAAATCATTTTTTTAGTGGTTTCGTGGCACAATGATACATTTTTCGTGGCGGAATAAATAACATCCTAAGGTAATCTGCTAAACTATTCCGTTATAATTACTAAAAGTTATTTTATTGTTCAATCTGGACTAATGTGTAGTTGGAAATAGTGATCCTATTTTATGAAAATTGACTGTCCCCAATTCTCATTGTTAGTTTGCAATTTTACTGGCAACTACTGCTACATAAGCAATAAAGCAATGCATAATCATACTACTTACATACGTTTAGATACGATTTCATAATAAATTTAATTGATAAATGACAAGGCTTTAAATGATGATGACCAATCATGTCCAGTTTCGTCAAGGTTTGTCATATCGGTTAAACCTGAATCCTGCATCATGTACATATGAGTAAAAGGCTGACAGGCTCATTTTCTTCTCTGTACTCGCCTGCAATAAAAAATTAATACATTGCAAGCACGCACTATAGAATATCCTGCTCTGATGACCAGAAATATGTTGCTTGATTAACATAATTTTTACCTATATTTGTCTATTGTCTGTAGTTTAAACAATGAACAATTAGAAATCAGTCTTTGCCTTTTAGCCCCTACTTATGAACCTATGAGTTGTTACTAGTGCTGGGACACCAACTAGCACTCCGCGGGGTCCTGTCCCGCACGAAGGCGAAATTTTGGTACCTCATATCCTCAGCCATCGTGGACAGAGTGCGGGACTTCCCCGCAGAATGAATTGTAGAAAGTCAGGGTTTGTTTCTTCGTATTCGAACACAACTTTCTCCATATTAAGTAGCAATTTATAGATTAGCATATTATCATTTGTCTTTAAATAATATCGAGACTTCTGTGAAGCATAAAAAGTGGGTATATTACCATTGGGGTCCACTTGGTTTCCAAAATGTGTGATTGTGGGGCGGGATATGGGAACGATGCAGCTGAGATTTTTGGCAAACTGCAAACGCGGAGGGTTGGGGGAGGAATTATTTGCGGGGGCGGTACGGAATTTGCGTTAGTTAGTATTTCACAGAACCCAGCTCTATTAGTAGTTACATAATTTGCTGAATTAGTGCTACAAGAAGGTATTTACAATAATACAAACAGAATAATAAAATCCATATTCAGCAACTGACAAACGTATAGTTAATTTTCATACATTACTGCTTCTATTTACCTAATGAAAATGCAAAATTATTCAATGCAAAAAAGTTGAAGGCAAAATCAACTTCATTTTAAGATTAATTCGATTTATAGTTGTGCTACATTTTGTTACGTTTGTATTATTCAGCATTAGTATTAAAGATACCGAACATGGCAACGGCAGCCATCCGGTGAGCCATCGATATTGTCCATATGTAAAAATGTAAACAATCTAATTTGCTTTGATTTTGGCAATTCCATGAAACTTTCGAAAAATAATTGAATTTCGGGGACTTGAAGTTTTGCAACACTAATAAATACTTACTGCATTTACATCTGTTTTTCAAAGAGATACTTTTCATTTGTACTATTTTTGAATCGAACAGGAAAGGAAATATTGAACAACTCTCCAAAGATAACCCGGTAATTGGTTTGACTGAAATGGAATACGGGAATTTCGTTCAGCCCAGGTCCAAGTAAGACTCCAGGTTCACTCCGCCCCTCCGGAATATTCCTCCTCATAAGTTTCCATCAGTTCCGAAAGTTACAGGTTTGTTATTATAAATGTTACATTATGAGATCATGACAAAAGATATCAATATAATATTGTGTTCTATATTCTGCTTCAGTTTTATATAGTATTCATTTAACTAAATAGTATTTGTTAATAAGGCTAAGTATGGAATGCAAAATCAACATAGCATCCATAATTAATACCAAATCTAGGAGCATTATTTCTCATACTGCACTGGGATGGGATGTAGCACACCTTCTTCTTTATTCGAGTAAAAATATGCAAACCAGGTTCTCATATTTCATATTATTTGAGTCTATGAAATCATTATAATTTTATAGTAAAGAACAAAACAATGCAATAACTACCAAATTATTAATAAGGGTTCACATACATACGTATTAGATACTTGGTATTCGGTGATACACAAATAATATGTTCAGGGTGCACCTTTTAATCATGGCTAAGTCAAAAAGCTTACTTTTCATTGTATTTTTTGTCATTTAGTTCCGATTAAGTATTTTATTTACTGGAACTAGCATGAAATGCTCCTATTTTGAAAGCATTTTAATTTAATTTTTAAAAATATTTTGCATTTATTTACTTCAAATAGGATGCTGTGCCCCTGGTAACCATTGTTGCTGGGCTGATAAAATCTGATTTTCCTGGCTTTGTTATGATCATTTCCAAACAAATGCTTTGACATGTCGATAGTTATCGTTATTACACGAAATTCAAAAACAGTTTTGACCCAGTCAGTAGTCCGAAAATATTTGGAAAGTATTTGTTAATTCTTTTAAACGGTACAATTCACTCAGCAGTAAGCGATCTCGGAATCATTTAGGGGCTTGGGGACTATTATTCAGTAATATATTACCTTTTGTCGTTTACTTCATTAATTCTACATTAACTTGCATTGGCTTTAGATTTGTGCTGCATTTTAGCTGCATTCCAATTCCAATCC
>JAQFYC010005169.1:0-15096 GCA_034694165.1 Tomocerus mixtus
TCAATTGCTTTCCCCTTTCCGTTTTCAAAAAAGTAATATTCTGCTTCCTGGTCTACACAGTTTGCTAAATCACTTGAACTAAACACTAATTCGGGAATTCCGGGGTCATCCCAGTCGAAGGGTCCGGCGTAGGTAGGTCCACTTCTCAACTTCAAAAACTTAATGATACTGTCATTATTTTCAAAACGTTGATCCCAGTTGAGGATCAATGTTTCCGGCTTAATTTGTCGCAAAACTTTATCAGCGTCATTCAAAGAGCAGCTGAGAATGAGGGTTTCAAGCTTACGTTTTCCGATAATTCTTTCATTTCCAGTAATTTTAAGTTTCTTCAATTTCTTTGGCAACAATTCTAAACGAAGAGCCAGAGGTCGTCGCAACGGTTCCGAACCACGGGAAATTTCCAATGCAACAATATTGTGACATTCAGACATGAACTCGAGACTCCTGAGGTAAGTAGGAGCTTCTAGGTGAACTACTTTTAAATTTGGAAGGTCGACATGTACATACAGAGGATGTCCTACAATTGCATGGGAGTCGCCTACATTTTTAATTAGCAGTTTCTCCAGTGTAACTGGAAGCATGCAGAAATGAATGGATCCACCGTCGCAATCGAATCGCAGTTCCTTGAACGTCATTCCTGACTTTTCGGAAATATTTATTCCTGATATGCTAAGCTTATTTACAACGGACTTAGATGCTGACCAATTTAAAACTTTTACTCCTTCTAAACAAAGTTCGTCAACATTAAAATTTTCCTTCAAATCCAATTCCATTTTGGTTATATTTGCATTATTGTCGTTAGCAAGATTGGAATTTACGAAAAGATTAATGTCTACTTCCACTTTGCTAAAATCAAAAGCCTCGTTAACACAGTAGTGCGGAAGCAAATTTCCATTTTTGCGAAATGTTACCTCTTTCAAAGTTAAATTTGAAGGTTGATGCCTAGAACCCATGTCACTGACATCTATTGCAACACCGTGAAGACATAAATCCTTAATATTGAGGATTTTGTTCAAGGACACCTGAAAACCAGTGTTATTAAACTCCTCGTCCATTTCTGAGTCCCCCAAACGAAGGACCCTTATAGATGTACCGGTAACCCAGGGCGTAATGTCAAACAGTTTGAGTTTTGTTCCCTTTTCGTCCTTCAGAATGATATTATCCAGATAAACTTCTTTTAGAAATGGTTTATTCTTCTCAAAAAATTCGGATAATTGAGATACTCGCCAATTATTCCCGGAAAGGCAAAACTTTTCAAATGGAATGGATGACGTTGACAAATAAAATGCCTGTGCGAAGTCTTCGAAAGTTCTGCATCTGCTTCCGAACAGAAGGTGACCCTTGTTGAGACAGAATGATATAAAAGATCGCTTTCGTAATAAAGGCTCGGCAACAAAATTCCATTTCTGGGAAACCAGACGACAGTTTTTGAGATCCACGAGGCCGAGAAAGTCATAGACGCATTTTATAATCTGCAAGAAGATATAAATTGAATTACATATAATTACCAATTTGTAATTAATAATTACATACATTTTTGCATTTCAAATATCATGTTTCGATGCATGCATTGAAAATTTTAAATTGGTGAATTTCACCATTAAAAGACCACTTGGCAAAAACGAATTTACAAGTAATTAATCAGTCTAGCTGGCATTTTAGTATATTTACAATCATAAAACTGCAAATGAAAAGGTACTGGAATATGACATGCCGCCAAATTTATTACAAACGGTCCGTTTGCATTTTGTCAATGGACCTTTTTAAAAACGGACCACCAAAGTCAAGTAAAATTTAAGACTAAAAATAAAATAAAAGGTATAATTATCTTACTGTATTTATTTGCAGCGCCTTTAATGTAGATGCGTTACTATCCAAATTGTTGTCGCCATCCATTTGAGATGACTGGACCTCCACCTCTGCTACAATAACAGATGGAAAAGGTGTCTCAGCAGCGGACATCATTTTGTTTTCCTATGTCATAATTCATAATTAGAATTTAGAATTACACTTGGATGTTGGATTGAAGATTCAAAATCTGTCTACGAACATCTGATTTCTGCTATTAGTATTGATGTATATTTAATTTGGAATAAATAATGTACCTCCCAATCACCAATTAGTACTCCCTCAAATCAGCTGTTGGGTCGTGACGATTGTTCTTGAGAAGATGAATAGCCTATGTTTTTACTATAAAGCTCTTCAGTCTTTATTTGGTAATGAAATGATGAGATAAGTACCTACGTCATACGTCAGTAATTGATAATAATAATAATTCAAGGAAACCTCACCTCCAAGTTTCAACATTTATTCTAGTAGCAAATAGCCAAACACATGGTAACACAAAGTGTGGTTAATACCATTTCTCAATATTTGGATGTGGGGAGTCGCTCCGCGTAAATGAATCATCAGGATCAGGTTACCCCGCTGAAAAGCCTTACACTTACGCTTATTGCTATGTACAATTTTTATTCTTTTATTCTACCAGCCAGCACCAGCAGGCTTTATTACCGGATAATTGAGCCAAAACTCTAACATGGGTGTACAAATGTATGTATTCAGATATATTAATTATACTTAAGCGGCAAAGTGACGTATAATTATTATTTTTGCACTGCCTAAATTGCAGTCAACCTACGGCAGTCAGCAGTAAGTAATTGAAACTGGAATGTACATAAATATAAATCTTATTCTTAAAAAACTAGTAATACAGCATGCGTGTATGGACAATTTTCGGTGAAGTGAACTAAGAACTAATGCCAATGTTTACGTAAACCTACTTTACAATTTATTTGTAACAAACTCATCACAACTAAACTTTTGGCAATTTTAGGCTGTAGGTCCCCATATAAATAGTCTTTATTTCCATAAGCTTCTTTTAAGTACACAAAGTTAAGCTTGTATATAATATAGCAATTTTTGGGGAATACTTACTGCTTATTGGGAGGAAATAGGAAATCCTGGAGAATAATCTCTACACTTCCACACCTTGTGGTAATTTATTATGTTCGTTCAAAGTTTCGATGGACTTTTCTTGTGAATGTCATCTTAGTCATTGTCATCGCTATTGGTGTCTTCAGAATGGCCATCTTCGTCAGTATCTTCTTCTGCATCGATGACATTGTTAGGAACATATTCAATTAAATCAATCATGTCACCAAACGCAATATTGCGATAGTTACGAATAAAGTTATCGTTATCGGTAGTGTTATCAACCCAGTCGTAATCGTCATCGTCATCGTCATCATCTTCGTCCAGCAAGTTGTCATCTACTAATACTTCAATTTCCTCCTTTTCAATGGCTTCTCCCTTTTCATTTTCAAAACGGTAATATTCTGCCTCTTTGTCGACATAATTTCCCTTCGCCAAGCAGCTTGACTGAAACTTGGATCCTTCCCAGCGAAATGGGCCAACATATGTTGGGTTGTTTTGGTGTCTTCTCCTCAAAAACTTTATGATGCTGTCATTCGTCTCAAAATTTTGTTTCCAGTTAACAACCAAAACCTTCGCATCAATTGAGTCCAGAACATTTGAAGCATCTTCTAAGGACGCAGCGCTGAGGATAAGGGTGCCAAGCGATAAAGCCCCCGCCCCCGCTCTAATTTTTTCAGTTCCTTTAATTTTGAGCTTTTGGATATATTTGGGCAACCAATTTAAATCC
Organism: Tomocerus mixtus; assembly: GCA_034694165.1. Taxonomy (NCBI): domain Eukaryota; kingdom Metazoa; phylum Arthropoda; class Collembola; order Entomobryomorpha; family Tomoceridae; genus Tomocerus; species Tomocerus mixtus. The sequence continues at coordinate 3,662 of JAQFYC010005169.1, forward strand.
AGAATCGTTGCTTCGCAGTCTACCATTCGCACTTCAGTTAAACTGACACACTGAGCGAAATGGCTAAGGATCCTGACATTTGTACTATCTTGGAGTTGCAAAAATTTTAAATTCGGCAAGTTGATCGGCTCTGTGCAAGTCACAACGGATTCTGGGCCATCTTCAACGTAAAGTTCTTCCAGTTTAACTGGAAGTACAGATAAATCGATTGATGAAAAGCTGATTTCGATTTTAAGCTCCTTGATTAGCATTTTAGTTTTTTCCTTGAACGCATCGTCCATATTTAAGGTGTTTATTTTGCATTTTGACGAGGACCAGTTGACACACTTAACACCCCGGAAACTAAGTTCCTCAACAGTAAAAGTTTCTCCCAAGTCGAGCAAAATCCTGCGTTCGTCACCCTCTTCAATGAAAATAAGGTTAATATTATTCGCTTTTCTGAAATCTATGAAATCATTAAGACGAATTACTTCCGAATTCATGTCACGTTCGTTTTGGCAAAATGTTAAACCGGACAAGTAAATTGTTTGGGCTTCGTAGCGAGTGGTCTTAGTCACGTCAGTAAGGTCGAGTAAAACGCCATCCAAATGCAGATCCTTTATATTCCGAATTTTATTCAAGTGAACTTTAAATTGGGAGCGAGAACTTTTGTATTCGTCAGAAACATCGTCGAAACCCAAGTAAAGACGGGTAAGAGGTGCATTCAGAATCCAAGGACTAATATCGAATGTTATGTTGATTGGCCGTTCCTCTTCATCATTTATTATAATCCCATCGATATCAATTTCTTTGAGGGTTTGTCTGTTATTGTCGAAAAATTCGGACAGTTCGGAAAGCTTCCAATTATTCCCGGAGAAATTAAATGACTGAAATGGGAGGGATGACGAAGATGTGGAAAAATCTTGTAAAAATTCTTCAATTGTTCGACTTTTGTCTCCCACCACGGGATCAGCCTTGTTAGCACAGAGGGATATGACAGCTCGCTTTCTTAAAGAAGGTTCGGCAACAAAGTTCCATTTTTGTGAAACCAAACGACATTTTTTAAAATCCTCGAGGTTGAGAAACTCATAAATGCATTTAATAACCTGGAAACACAAAAATACAGCGTTAGCCAATCATTAATTTAATGTGGGATTTTTGTAAACTACACATTTGTTTTTGCTTTAATAACACGATAATGTATCTATGTACAATAATTTTTCAATTCAAACTGAAAATCAATTTATTTTACCATATTAATCTGCAATGCTTTTTGACAGGCATCGGTGTATCCACCTGCTAAATCCTCTTCGTTGGTGCTCATTGTAGGAAATTCAGTTCAAAAAATTTTGACGTACGCTGAAACAATCAAATCCGAATTATTATTACTAGCCATCAGCAATTAAAATTATAACCCTTAAAATGAGCGATTGATAGTATCGCTACATTTTTAGGCATAATACATAATATATTGTTTTGGAGAAGTCAGGTCAACAGTAATGTGCTTAGTTGTTAGTTTGTGAGTAATGAATGTTGAATATCATTGGTATTTTATATTTAACATTAATAATTAATATTTTTAATTTTTTAGCTTACGTTTTCAGTTTTAAATTCTGAAGTGAAGCCTCAATGCTTCTTGAACTTCATTAGGCTGGAACTACAAAAGGACCGAAAATACACTACAATTCAGTCTGAGTGTGGATGTTGTTAATAATTTTAGTCAGAATGAATAAAAAACTATTTGATTTCATTTCCCAGCTGTACGGATTATTTGTAATTGTGGTGAGTGAAGTAGCTCGGCACTTCACAAGAAGCACACCAAAATATTTGCATTGGGAAACTACGCGGCCAAGTGAACGTGTGAATAGAACGAATCTACAGTTCCAAAGTTGCTAGTCACCCCGCGTACATGTTAATTGACTATTATAAGAAAACCTCAGTAATTAATGACATTGCAAAATTGCCATTGCTATAAATATCGACCGAGCAGGCTTGGAATTTTATGGAATAGAAATACAAATGAAATTGATTCCTGGAATAGCGTTATTATTGCTAAATACAAGGGGTAGGGCGTAGGGCAGGAGCTCATTTGTCGGTGCAACTAACAAAATGCAAACATTAATATTTAAGTAATGCCAAAAAAAATTTATTTCGATAATTTTGTGCTAAAGATTTATTTTGTGAACGAGTTGTTTAAGATATTTTAATCGGGCGCCAGTGAAACCCCTAATTTGGTCAATACGTAAATTCATAATTTTCCGGATGGTCATTAATATCCTAAACTCCTCCTTGGCAATTTGGCTATCCACTGTCGCTCATTTTCAAACAGGCAAAATTTGGCTTCTTCGTCAACGTAGTTTCTTAAAGCACTTGATTCAAACTGAAACATCTAAAATATAATTAAAATTCTGGGATTTTGAAATCGTGTAGAGGTCTCACATCTATTTTTATGCTTTATAACTCAATAATTTCGCACAAACAGATGTACATTTTAAAATGGAAATAAATCATTCAGAGAAGCATAGATGCCAAATGATAATTTAATGATTAAATGTCATAATTTCGAAAACCATAATTTTCCAATCAGCTAAGCCACGTTAATCTGAATTCACTCGTGAACTAAACGCATCACTAAGCAATTTGCATTTTACATTATCACTTTTAATATTTAACATCTATTTTTATGCTACTAAACCCATATTCTTTGCCAATTTAATATTAGTAAATGCTTTTATCAGCACGACAATGATGTTTAATATATCAGTCGGATTCATAATATTATAAGCGCATGCATGAATGCAAAATAAGTACTTTCATTTTGCAAGACTAATTTAATGCATGACATCTGCCTTTCTTTGCAGAATTGCACGTTCAGTGTAAAGATTACACAAATATTCCTGATCTATCTCCAGTGTTTATCAATGAATACGAATGGTATGGACAGACTATAAGTGTACGCAGTACCTTAATTTTGTCTGGTAATACAGATATTGTATATTATTCATTTTGTTTAACGTGGACCCCCTAGCAGACATGTTCATAAATAGAGAAATCATTCGATATCGAATGCACTATATATTCAAACAGAAGGAAATGATAACATTAAATTAATTATGGGGTCTGGGCATATGACCATCGACAAAAGTCGAATATTAATTTTCATGCAATCTAAAAATTAGTAAGGATAAGGAAACATCCGCATGTCGGCAATTAATCACACAATATTTTATCTATTTAAATTGTTACTGACATATTTACAAAATTCGGGGAATCACAATTATGATCAAAATAGCTGATGTAATGATTTGGTGCAAATGAATTCGTAGTCATTCGTGACCTAATGCCTCCAGAGTTAGGTAATTCATTTATGCAACTGAGACCAAGTAATAGAATATGGAATTATTTCTTACTCACTGGACTCGATTTATTTTTGCTTATTTTATTATATCCACATTTGAATTTGGTTTATGTTATGGTGGATCATTTGTTGAGAAAACTTCAAATGCTTACAAAAACTGTACTGGGGAAGAGGAAAATTATTTACTGAGTAAGTTCAAATATAAACATAATTAAAGTATACTTGATTGATTATTTTGCTAGTTTACCTGTAGTCTAATTAAAATGAAGTTTTAAAATATATTTTTTGTAAACTAATAATTATTGTGAATTGAATCTTCCAAGTTCTTAAGAGTAGTAATTCACATTTACTGAAAGTGTTTACTTTATACAGGTTCCCCAAATGTGACAGTGTCGAATTCTAATACTTCCGTGTGCTTTCACAAATCTAGCACAAATTTCCGTGAAAACGATTCGAGATGGCTTCCCATTATTCCTATCGTACCAGATTATCGTAAGCATTTCTAATTCAAGAAGCTCTAAATACAATTTAAAGCGACCTTAGGGAAACTTTGTAAAATTTTGGCATAATTCAAGACTATCTAAGTATTATTTTATATAATATGTGCTAATTTTGCATTAGATCATATTGTTAATATGATTTATTGTTTTAAATTCAGGATTGGTGCTGCCAATTGAATCGATTGTTGTATTTACGATGTTAGAAGATTCCCGTCGTGTGGACTTAAACAGTTTGTACACAGGAGAACCGTTTCCGTTCTCGTGCCAAACCCTACAACCTCTACAGGGTAATAAATGGTCATTGGTACTAGGAAATGGCAGTAAAGTCTGTGTCAACGAGGGACCACAAGACGAAATAAACTGTAACATAAAACAAACACCTAATTACGGTCTGACAAAATAAATTACAATATTTACTAGTTGGAAAATGCATTCCTTGCATAAGAATTTTTGTAGGACCTTGCAAAACTTGTTTCAAATTTAGGAATTCCTTTTATCTTTAGAATATGTCAGCATCAAGAATTGGGAAGGACACGTTGATCCCTGCTTTTATGACTTGCGAATAAGCGATATAACATTCTTTAACAGTAATATAACCAGCTTGGTTTGTAATGTACCAATTTGGGAAGTAATGTGGGTTAGCGTGACATTAAATATAACTATACAAGGTAACCTACATATAATTTGATAACTAGTGAACATATAATTTGTAGTTATATTAAACCCGCCTCCACGTTAACAATAATTAGTATTTATACTTATTAAGTAATACAATTAAAATAATGATACAGAATCCACAAAACCAATTATATATAATGGAAAAATTGATTATGAGTTTGTTGAACACGAAGAAGGGACAATAAAATGCAATTTTACTGGAATTCCTACACCAAATATTCAGTGGTCCAAAGATGGCAAGGTAGTAAATGTCTAATAAAAATAGAAGCTACCACGGAAAAAAGTATATAATGTATAAGGTATACATCCTAAATGTTTTTGCAGAGACTACCACAAGAAGTTATCGTTAGTCCGGATGAGACGTCAATTACATTTGCAAATTTTGATGCAACTTTGGAGGGGAAATATAAATGTCTTGTTTTCAATTTTAAGGGAAATGCTTCCTTTGATTTTGTGGTAACAAAAAAGGAAAACACAGGTAGACGTCAGAAGTGTATTCTTTCACCAATATTTCATCAACAAAATTATCACTTCAGAATTGTCATTATAATGCAAACTTGATTTTTATCCTCCCAGGTAATCACTTAATTGTCCCACTCAGTGTGGGTATAGCTGCCAGCGTCACCATATTGTCAATTTTAATTCTACTGCTATACAGACGCTATTGGTTAATTAAAGTAAGTATATTTAAATTACCTAGATATTTGAATTCTTGAAAAGCAATAGTAAAAAAACCTTTTTTTTCTATTGTTTTAGAAAAAATTGCTGAAGCTTACTGACACTGACGTTGACGAGTTCTTTAACGGCGTAGCGTCCGATGAAACCGAAGAAAAAGAAAATTTGAACTACCTTCCCTACAATTTTGAATATGAAATTCCAAAGGAAAAAATTAAATTGCGTATGAAAAATTCCTAGTAAAATTAATATTAGTTTTGTAGATCAACGTCTGCTTATTAATTATAAATGCCAATAAGGAATATAATTTTTCCATAAGTCGAGGGTCAGCTATTAGGCGAAGGACAATTCGGCCAGGTATTCAAAGGATTCATTGAAGGATTAGAGGAATCGGTTGCATTGAAAACTACGAAACCAGATTGTCACATAAACATGTTTAAAGCGTTCTTACTTGAATTGAAAACAATGACTTATGTTGGAAGCCATGAAAATATTGTTCGCTTAATTGGAGCATGTACAAAGGATATTAAAAATGGTAATTAGTTAACCTGGACTTTAAAGTAGTTAAAAAAGATTGTAAAATTATTTCTTTGGTATTTGACTATTTCCAGGAATTTTATATATTGCGATGGAATATTGCGAGCTTGGCTCACTGGAACACTTTTTCCAAAAGAATCGATGCTATTACCAAGATCACCCGGTGAATTTGGACGCAAAGAAAACCTATCAGTGTAAGTACCCAGAGAATGCAATGATAAATTCTTGAAAAAGTAAAGGCATTATTAAATTATTTTATATTTAAACGTATTAAATAGATGAAAATTTCCTGGAGTCCAGTTGCGGCTTTTATTTTAAAGATTTGTTGATCTGGTCGCAACAAATTGCAGCCGGAATGGAATATTTGTCCTTCAAAAAGGTTTTAATGTAACTGTTTCTATTAATTGGTACGAATGACATTCTTAAGTACATAAAGTAACTTTTTGAACACCTTAATAGATAATCCATTCGGATTTGGCTACAAGAAATGTACTTTTGAACTGTGTCAAAGCTGCAAAAATAACGGACTTTGGTTTGTCAAGGCGTCTTTATCAATACACCAACTACGTCAAACAGGGCGAAGAGCCCTTACCGTGGCGATGGATGGCCGTTGAATCAATTTGTTTCCACATATTCTCAACTAAATCTGACGTATGGTCATATGGAATTACATTGTGGGAAATATTTTCCCTGGGAAGTATTCCCTATCCAGGTTTAAGCTGGAATTTGCAGTTTGGACATCAACTGGAATTGGGACTTCGAAACTTGATGCCAGCGTATGCAACCCCTGAAGTGTATGTTATTAAATATATTTTAAAGATACGCTTAACTATATTTTATTAATTGTAATCATTAATTATATTTTTCTAATTATTATTAATTATTTTTGTTGGTACTATTTAGGTACGAAATGATGAAAAACTGTTGGAACGGAAATCCAGATGAGAGACCGTCGTTTGAGCAAATTCATGCAGGGATTAAATCTTATATAAAAAGTTGCATAAAATTGTATGTCGTTAGTAAATAGTTCTCACACATATTCTTTTGAAAAGTTAACTTTTTGGCGAAAATAGTTCTATAGAGTTTTATATCCCTTATCGCCAAATGTATTCAATAGTTAGCTTAATGTAATTTACATTAAATTACTTCATCTTGATTACTAGCCATAATGTGCTCCAATACATTTATTTATGATCACCATCTTATATTGTTCCATCATCATTCTATTAATACTTCCCATATCATACTTTTATTTAATTAAAATTGCTCATTATCAGGATATTTGTTCTGTCATTGAATATACAGCATTGGTCATCAGCAAAATTATCATCGAACCCGCTCCACAGAAAATACAAATTAAACTTCTTGTTTCCACATTGTGCCAGCAAAGATTTTGAATTTTATAATTCACAATAAATAGGTCATTTGATTTAATTGCATAATATATGCAGTACAGTACAAAACATCTGTGCGAAAATAGGTTAAATGCTGGAGATAAGATTAAATAAAACTCGCTTGGCTGTCAAGGTCATGGTAGATTTAAAATTAGAAGAGTGCAATTTCTCTTCATGCATATTCATATTCCCGTTGGTAGTATAGAGATAAAAGCTATACATTTCTTTTTTGCAGGCATTGAAAACAATGATATAACTAAATATATTAATATTAGCACACTAGTGTTGATTTAATGCAAGGCAAGGCAAAATATAATTAAAACCATCTCTGGGACATATGTGCTCACACCAATAATTATGTAATACAATCAGATTCAGAGGACCAGATGTAGTCTGAATTTTAATTTTCAGCTATGTTAACAGTATGTTGGAGTAAATTGTATTGTATTGTATTGTGTTTATTAACGGAAGGGTTACAAGTTTTACAAGGCAGTTTTTCAATTGAATTTTACAACCGAAGTTACAAGGAGTTTAAAGATATAACACATTTAACATTATCAATAGTTTAACCTAGTATCCTAAATTACATTATTATATTTTTCATTTAATATAGTCACAATCTTCGGTATCGTTGAAACTGACTGTTTACTTATTTGCCAATCTTATAGATAATTGAAAATAGTATATAGTAGTTAATATCTCTAATAGTAGCTAATATCTAAATATAATGTCTGAAAGAAAACAATGAAAGTCACTACGAGGCTAATAAAACTATCATCATTTTGTTCGTCTTGGGTGTGATTTATAGGTACTAACGAAAGTCTACAAGGAATAATTTAACTATATGTAGCTTAATTCAATTATGTAGAAAAAATTCGCATAAACCAAAACGTTTCGACATGTATAGAATAGAGAAATTATGATATGACTAAATATTTGTAACTAATTATAACTAAAATATCTTCTGTTAAATAATTAACAAAGAAAAACGTGTTTCCTGTCATTAATTGTCATTCTAATTGTCAAAATAATGTGTAGTGTTTATTGTAATGGACTTATACTTTTGAATAAATAAAACTTCCAAACACTCAATTTGTATATACTAAATTTATTTTGCTTTGATTTTGAAGAATGACGCTGCATATTAACAGAATCTTACCCTCGACATCGGTCGGTTATTGAAGCTTCCGAACATCAACATTTTAAAATATTGTAGAGGAGCAAAATTACTGTTTTGTCAATTAGGACTTAAAGAATAAAAGACTGGGCTTAAGCTCTACCCGTGTTTTAGATTTGAGTTATACCGTTATTTAAATATCTAACGTACGTTACTAACATTACATTGGAATTTCTTACAATAGTTATATTTTCAGGTTTTAAAGATTAATATAGGTACGTAAAAAATTTAGAAACAATAAACCCGGAACAATACATATTATATAACTGCGCATACTTTCCAAATAGTCTTATATTGCATAACACAGATATATAAATATGCCAGTCTGTGTTTTGAAGAATACGTGTACATAACAATAACGACATAGGGAAATTGAGATAATACAGACAATGGGAGTTTTCGTTATTCATTGACAAATATCTAAATAGAAAATATTGAACAATGGTATAATGATGCAACTTTTGCCCGATCCACAAACAATTCAAATTCTTGCTCTCACTTTGTGAGACATTTATCAATCATCAACGAATTATTACAAAAATTAGACTTCTAATTTTATAACAGAATCAAATTTTGCCTTTTATTCACAGCTATCCAGTAATACCACACCCAAACAGCATTTAAGTGCAACTATTAGGGTACTGAAATGGTGAACATGTACCGCATTTCACTATTTATTGTAATCTATATATCAATGAATGCAAAAACAAGTAAGAAGTATATTTTTAATTGCGCTTTTAATTAATGTAAATATTCATATATAATTTTTTTAGCTCTAGACTGATTTTTAGACAATCATTAACATTAACAGATAATTGATTGTGTCTTCTATAAGCCAACAACTCTGGCTCCGTCGTGAACGTGAGCGGGTAGATATTCGCACAGTTATAATTTAATGAATTTGCTTTTAGGAGAATCTAATTAAACGTTCAGTTTACTGAATAGTGCGACATCTGACAATTGAATTTACTAAATCTATAAAATACTTAACTATAGACTACCTATATTTTCATTTGTTTTGGCAAGGTGTTACAGCTGAAGATCCAACCCTATTGCAGTCTTCAGAAAATGATGCCAACAATATTGAACCAATTGGTATGAAATTTATATCGAATTTTTAATTTTTATCAATTAAATACCAATCGTAAGTGATATAATTGTATGGCGCCTGAGAGCGTGTAATATAAAGGATATAATGTTGAGTTTTAGCTTTAGTTAGTACTTAATTATATACATTCTGAATATCAGAGGGAGTTTACCAGACTTGCGAAGAAATTCAGTGGGATCAGACCGTAGTTAGTTATTCGGGCCAAGATATAACTGTCATGAGTTCGCATTACATTGTTAACGTAAGTAAATCAATTAAATAATTTTAAATCAACGAATTCTTGACTTTGTTTTGTTTCGGATAAATCTGTATTTCATTTTAGTTTACCTGGTATGAAGCCCTTTGTTGTTGCCGAGATAATGGATTTATATTAAACAGTCCAACTGATGAGCGTTATTTGCAAGCTTTGTACAAGAGCCTTGTAAAAGCTAAAAATATTGGATGGACAGACGTGAATCTTATATCAGGGGAATGGACAAATTTTTTGACCGGAGAGCCGATAACACTTAGCACGGTGTATAGCCAACTGACTGATACATCATTGTGCATGCGATTTTATTTTGATGAATACCGTTCACGTGGTTTCTACACTTATGATTGTAAAACTAAACTGCCATCTTCTCTGCTTTGTGAACGAAATAGATTTACAGATGATTATGCATTGACCCAATGTACAGAAAGTAAGTTACCATACAACAAATATTATGCATATCGAAACTTCGTCTACATAACCCATTATTAAGCTTTTGAGTTTTATGTTTGAGAAATTTTATTGCCCTTTTTAACTATAAGGGAAAGAAAATAGATTTTATACAGAAGGGACGAGGACGACCCATTTTTCATGCGTTGTCACTTTTTGTCACTTTTAATGAGAAAAGCCAAATCCTTGCGAAAATGGGCGCTTTTTCAAATTATTTTTTTCTGGTAATCTGAAGATGTAATAGACGTATTGTCAAACGTACCCCAACGAGACCGAAAAAAATCAACTTTTTTGATCCCCTTATCACATGGTAGCAAATGCGTATCAATCGAAAGTACTAGTAAAGGGCTTTAAAATAACACTAATTTCATTTTTCTACGGTCCCGTTCAAGAGTAATGCAAAAGCCCGATTTTCGGATTTTTCGGATCCCATTGATTACTCATGAACCGGACAACCGTAGAAAAATGAAATTAGTGTTGTTTTAAAGCCCTTCACTAGTGCTTTCGATTGATACGTATTTGCTACCATGTGATGAGGGGATCCAAAAAGTTGATTTTTTTCGAAGTCTCGTTGGGGTACGTTTGACAATACGTCTATTGTAACACAGATTGATAGCCGTTCTATTGGTGATGTTACCATTACCATCAAAAATTAAACACGCAAAAAATGTTGAATTTGCGCCGACAATCAAAGAAGAGGGGAGGTGGAATATGTTTTTGGGACCCCCATAGAATAAATCAAATCAAATATTGCTTCTTTTCCCGCAATATAGAATGTTAGGGATAGACCTTGGGCTGTCTCTCGCTGTATAAGGCCATCAGCCAATCAGAAAAAACTAAATAGGTTTTGTGTTGCCGCTCAGCCAATCAGGAAAACCTAAATAGGGTTTGTGTTGCCGCTCAGCCAATCAGGAAAACCTAAATAGGGTTGTGTTGCCGCTCAGCCAATCAGAAAACACTAAATATGTTTTGTGTGAGACAGAGCAATTGTACCTCATTGACATTCTATAGTTGCCAGGAACTGAGCGGTTAAATGCTGTTCTGTGGGGACCCCCCGATTAAATTTCCCGATTTGAAGATATTATTGTAGCCTGTTCATTTCTAAGCAAGGCAGCATAGGGTCCCAACCAAATCGTTGCATAGGTTCGGGAGCTATACTCTGCTGAAGGGCCCCGTTGTTGCTGATTACTGTATTCCCAAGTTCTGACCTTCAGCAGGGACAATCATTAACAGATAATTGATTGTGTCTTCTATAAGCCAACAACTTATCTCGAGCTGGCATTGCAAGTTACTTTTGTTAAATGAAGGAATGCTCTATAAATGCCTACT